>JAXLNO010004076.1:79912-187502 GCA_038087875.1 Malacoraja senta | reverse complement strand
AGGCGCGGAAGGTAAGATCCCCTGGTTCCTCTCACCGGGCCCTTTGTCCAGCATCCCTTGCCATCGCCATCTCCTTCCACCTCCCCTCCGATTTCCAATCCACGGGGCGAGCAGGGGCTGGGCTTGGCAACCTTCCCGCTCCGAAGGCCAGCGGTTGGGATGCAGCTGCGGCTCGCCGGCCACTGACCGAGCCCTAGGCTGATGAATGGCCCTCTCCACCATTGAGGCCCTGCACTGCTTCCCACCACTGGTCCGCTTACCGGCTCTCTGTCCGACGTCCTCCTCTCCATTGCATGGGTTAGCAGAGGCTGGGCTTGGCGGCAACCTCCCCAGGCTGGTTCTCATAGGTAGCTTCATCTTAATACGTAACTCAAGACTGAGGGAGAAAGGGCTGAGAAGCTTTCTGTTAAACTAGTGGACGTTGCTACAAAGTATGACATAACATGAGTGACACTGATCTACAATAACTGAGAAATTTAAAGGAGAACTGAGGGTTAAGGTTTTCATACAAGATGGTTGTTATTTGGAATAGGCTTCCAGTGGAAGTGACAAAATGAGATACAATTGCAGCATTTAAAGACATTTGGACAGTAATTTAGTTTAGTTTAGAGATACAGCACGGAAACAGGCCCTTCGGCCCACCGAGTCCACACACCGACCAGCGATCTCCGCATATTAATACTATCCTACACACACTAGGGACAATTTTTACATTTACCAAGCCAAATTACCTACATACCTGTACATCTTTGGAGTGTGGGAGGAAACCGAAGATCTTGGAGAAAACCCATGTAGTCACGGGGTGAATGTACAAACTCCATACAGACAGCACCCTTAGTCGGGATCGAATCCGGGTCTCCAGGTATTTCTTGGAGTACTTGGGGAGGAAAGGAACAGAGGGATATAGGCCCAATGTAGGCAAATGGGATTAGTGAAGGTGAACATTAGGATCAGCATGGAAAGATTGGGCCGAAGGGCCTGTTTCTTTACTGTGTAACTATGACACTATGACCGCCTACTATCCCGATAATTTTGGCGTCATCTGCAAGTTTACTAACTATATTAACTGTCATCCAAATTGTTAATGTATATAACGTACAGCCTTTCATATGCTTCTGATGTCCTAGTCTATAAAGTGGTCTTTCATATTGTATAAACCACAGCAGCCAGTTTATACATAGCAAGTTCCCAAAAATCGATTATGGCCAGATAATCTTCGGAAATGTTGATTGGTAGTAAGATTAAACGAGAACTTACCTAAGTTTGAAGTTTGATCTTTATTTTATGAGGAGTTACGTAGGTGATTACGTGAAGAACCCCGCCAGTGCGCCTGCGCGCCAATCTTCAAAGCAGCGGTGTGAAATCACAAAAAACAACAACCGAAGTAATATAGTCTCATACTAAAACGACTCTCTGTCCGACGTCCTCCTCTCCGTTGCATGGGTTAGCAGAGGCTGGGCTTGGCGGCAACCTCCCCAGGCTGGTTCTCGTTACTGCGGCAGCATGCCAGGCCTGTGGTCGGGCAAGGCCGCAGTCGTGGCCCGTTGGGAGGCGACCTTCTGCTGCGCGGCCCATCAGGAGGCGACCTTCCCGGGAGGGAAACCCAGAGACCTATTTCCTTGAGTCTGATAACTAGCTTTTTTTTTAATCAAAAAATAATTATATTAATTTCAACACAATACAAAAACAACAAAAAACAAAACCATGGTGACATATCCACCACCATGTTACAAAATCATCAAACAACTATGTTACAAATATTCTAATAACTAGTATACAACCCCGGTAAAGGGGCAAGCATCTGGCTCGGGCAAAGCCCTCTTCCATCTGGCGCCAGGCCTCGATAACTAGCTTTTTTTTATTTATCAAAAAAATTATTTAATTATTAAAAAATAATATTTACACTACAATAAAACAAACCAGAACCCACCACCGTAATACAATACAAACAAATATCCTAAATAAAATACTCTACAACTATGTTACATTCCTTATTGAGGATGCATTCAACCCCCTGCGGTGCCCAGCGGTCCCGGAACTCCCCCAGGGTGCCCATGGACAAGGCATAGTCCCTTTCTAACCCCACCCGGGCACGGACGTACCCCCGGAAAAGGGGCAGGCAGCCGGCTCGGGCAGAGCCCTCTTTGCCTGGCGCCGTGACTCGCGGATGGCCAGCTTGGCCAGGCCTCGATAACTAGCTTGGAGTGGATGATAGTATTGAACGTCGAGCTGTAGTCTATAAACAACAGCCTGACGTATGTGTTTTTATTGTCCAAGTACTCCAGTGCTGAGTGGAAAGCCAATGAGATTGCATCCTCCGTTGACCTGTTGTGCCAGTAGGCAAATTTTAATGAGTCGAGGGTCTTGTTGAGGTAGGATTTGATATACGCCACAACCAACCTCTCAAAGCACTTAATCTCCATTGATGTTAGTGCCGCCGGTCTATATTCATTGAGGCAGGTCACCTTGCTCTTCTTGTGCTGGGCAGCCAGAACTGTATATAGTACTCCGAGTGTAATCTCACCAAAGACTTAAACAGCTGCAAGCGACTTTGAATCCTGAAAAGCGCTATATGAATAAAATCTATTATTATTATTATTATTATTATTATTATTATTATGATGTCCCAATTTTTACACTAAATACCCTTCTTGATGAAGGCAAGCATGCCAAACAGTTTCTTCACCACACTGCGTACCAAACTCTCAATTTTTAGGGAACCATGCACCCCTACTCCCAGATCATTCTGTTTTGCAATACTCTATGGGGCTTTATCATTTACTGTGTAAGTTCTGCTCTGGTTTGACATACTAAAATGCAACACTTCATACTTGTCACAGTTAAATTGCATTTGGCATTCTCTGGCCCATCATCACAACTGATCTAGATCTTGTTGTAAACTTAGGTACCTTTCCTCTCTTTTTGCAACTTCTTGCATGATAGGAGCTGAAAAGCTGGTGAGGAAAATGATTCTTGGGCTTCTGAATAAAGTAGCCTTTTAATGGAGTTTATTCCTTGAGCAATTCTTCGATGCTGGTGGATGCAGTTTCAAGGATAGTCACTTTGTTTTAATGGTCCTCCCATTTTGATCCCCAGAATTCTCTGCAGGAACCACGTGGGAACCTTCAATTTTCCTAATGGGGTATTAGTACAAGATAATAAAATCATATGACATAGTGGCAGAATTAAGACTATTCAGCCATTGAGTCTGCAGCGTCATTCAATCATGAAACTCGAAACAGAGGTTAGTGAGGATCTTTACCAACTTTAGAAAGCTTCTATTATGAAGGATGTTGCAGAAGCACTGGTATTGTTGACACAACACTGCACTTCTTCATCAATGGTAATCTAGTTAGGAAAAATGATTAGGAAAATTGTGAAAGGTGATAAGTGTCAGACTTCTGCTGTTGGAATAAATTAGGTCACACACAGAGATTAAGATCCAAAGACTTTATTAGCGTTACACCATAGGTAGCTTCATCTTAATACGTAACTCAAGACTGAGGGAGAAAGGGCTGAGAAGCTTTCTGTTAAACTAGTGGACGTTGCTACAAAGTATGACATAACATGAGTGACACTGATCTACAATAACTGAGAAATTTAAAGGAGAACTGAGGGTTAAGGTTTTCATACAAGATGGTTGTTATTTGGAATAGGCTTCCAGTGGAAGTGACAAAATGAGATACAATTGCAGCATTTAAAGACATTTGGACAGTAATTTAGTTTAGTTTAGAGATACAGCACGGAAACAGGCCCTTCGGCCCACCGAGTCCACACACCGACCAGCGATCTCCGCATATTAATACTATCCTACACACACTAGGGACAATTTTTACATTTACCAAGCCAAATTACCTACATACCTGTACATCTTTGGAGTGTGGGAGGAAACCGAAGATCTTGGAGAAAACCCATGTAGTCACGGGGTGAATGTACAAACTCCATACAGACAGCACCCTTAGTCGGGATCGAATCCGGGTCTCCAGGTATTTCTTGGAGTACTTGGGGAGGAAAGGAACAGAGGGATATAGGCCCAATGTAGGCAAATGGGATTAGTGAAGGTGAACATTAGGATCAGCATGGAAAGATTGGGCCGAAGGGCCTGTTTCTTTACTGTGTAACTATGACACTATGACCGCCTACTATCCCGATAATTTTGGCGTCATCTGCAAGTTTACTAACTATATTAACTGTCATCCAAATTGTTAATGTATATAACGTACAGCCTTTCATATGCTTCTGATGTCCTAGTCTATAAAGTGGTCTTTCATATTGTATAAACCACAGCAGCCAGTTTATACATAGCAAGTTCCCAAAAATCGATTATGGCCAGATAATCTTCGGAAATGTTGATTGGTAGTAAGATTAAACGAGAACTTACCTAAGTTTGAAGTTTGATCTTTATTTTATGAGGAGTTACGTAGGTGATTACGTGAAGAACCCCGCCAGTGCGCCTGCGCGCCAATCTTCAAAGCAGCGGTGTGAAATCACAAAAAACAACAACCGAAGTAATATAGTCTCATACTAAAACGAGTAAGACAAGAACTTCCATCTGACCTTTATGATAGAGGGTAGGGTCGTGGTGGGCACGTAATCAACTACGTAACTCCTCATAAAATAAAGATCAAACTTCAAACTTAGGTAAGTTCTCGTTTAATCTTACTATTTTACTTCGGAGTCACGTGAGTGACTACGTGAAGATTTTAAAGCTTTGTGATTTCATGCCGTGGATCAATCCCGGCTTCTCACTGCATAGATTGACTCGGAACGAGAATAATCAATCATGCATTCATAATAACATTTGTACCACAAATGCAGTAATTCATTTCAATAATGAAATGAATCAGATCCCCTTTAAACCAGAGGAATTTACACAGAACTTAAAATAGTTTCTGCAAACAACCCCGCATTAACAATAGGCCGATGGTAAAAATGTTGAAACATCAACTCATTGGACCACCCGGCGGCTGCGAGGATATGGTCAACGGGGCCGTCTTTTGCCCTGGCCGCCGACGTTTCTGCTGCCCAAGTCGAGTGAGACGTAAAAACATAAGTGTTAATACCAGCAGCTGTTAAGACTTCTTTTATCCATCTGGAAATAGTCCGTATTGAAACTCTCTTGTGTGGTTTCTTGTGTGTGATCAACAACCCAGTTTCCGTATTTTCAAATTCTTTGTGACCTCAATGTATTGTAATAAATATGTCTTAATACAGAGACATGGATCATTTGGATATGCTGCCAGCATAATTTTAAATCCTGTCACACCTGGCCTAATTTGCTTTAGTAGGTCATAGATATAGAATGTAACCTTGTCTTCAGTTACTTCCATACTGTCTATTTGTAATTTTCCAAGTGTTTGCACTCGTTGTGCTGTCACTCATGCCATAAGCATGAATACTTTCATACTGAGCTTGACCAAAGGTAAAGACACACTTGATGACCATTCACAAAGTAGTTTCAGTACCACACTTACATCCCAGATTGTCACGTACCTAGGTTTCGGTGGTTTGGAATTAAAGATTCCTTTCATTAGTCTGGAAACAATTGGGTGTGACCCAATTGAGTTTCTTTCTGAATCCAGAACCAAATATGAGGACAATGCACTTCTGGCTGAATTAATTGCACTACAACTGAGACCTTCATCATAATAAAGTTTTGACAGAAATTCTAAACATTTGAAATATCTGCAGTACTTTATTGCTCATTCTTTTGTACCCAGAACTCTTCCCATTTCTTAATATAAGAAAGGTACTGTTTTTGAGTGCTCTTCCTCCAGGCTGCCGTAAGCATGTCCACAGTATGCTCAGACAGTCCTCGTCCCAGAAAAGGCATTCTCAAAACCTGCAAATCAACAAATCCAAACGATCATATAATGGATGTTGTTCCCCTGTACAGGGTGCAGCAATAAATTACTCTTTTTTGGGACTTTCATCAACATTTGTGTTGTTAATTCTAATATCAACGGATACCATGGCTGTGTAGGCCAATCTGGTACTACCAATACCCTTGAAGCAGCATCTTGCCTGATTTTAAGCAAACATTGGCTTATGAGGCAGAAAGGTGGAAATATATATGAAAACATACCACCCCAATGTAGCGAGAAAGCATCAATCGCCACTGCTCCTGGATCTGGTTTCCATGAGACATATCTCGATAGCTGATGATTGAAGTCGATGTCGGTCATTCCAAATCTGATTACTATATCATTGAATACCTCTTGATTCAACATCCATTCTTTATTATCATGGAACTTTTCGTGACCTGGTGTCTGCTATCGTTCATTCTACCTGGTAGATAGATAGCTGAAATCCAAATGTTCTTTTCAATACACCAAGCCCAAAGTTGATTAACCATTTTGTCACAAGACACCGACTTAATTCCACCCATATCATTAATATAAACAACTACTGTTGTGTTATCAATTTGAACTTGAACATGCTTATTAGTTGTGTTAGAACAATAAGCTTGGAGCCCATAGAAACATCCTAGAAGCTCCAAATAGTTAATTCCCCATGTCTGCAGTAACAATGACTCTTCCTGATTCCATCTGCCTCCTCAGCTAGATGTTAAGTCAGTTGCACCCCATCCTGGTGCACTGGCATCAGTTTGTAATATCATGGAAGGTTGTTCAATCAGCACTTTGCTGGAACTGCTTGAGACATGTAGAATCCACCACTGCAGATCAGAAACAGCGTTTGTTGTTAGTTGCATGGTTCTATCAAAATGACCAACATGCATTCTCGGTGCCTGTTCTTTAAGTCTCTGCAGCTGTTGATAATGTAATGGTCCGAATTGGATTGCTGGGAATGCTGCTACTAATTTTCCCAGTACACGAGCCACCTGTCTAATTGAAGGTTTTTGCTCGTTTAGGAGATTACTGCAATCTTTAATCAAATCCACCCTTTTTTCCCTGGGCAAAGTAATATTCATTTGGACTGAATCAATTGTGAACCCCAAATAATTAATAGAGGTACATGGTGTTATCCTAGATTTCTTTGGATGAATTAGAAACCCCAAATTTTCAAAAGTTGATTTCACATCTGCAACAGATGCTTCTGTTGACTGTTTTGTCTTTCCTATAATCAAGACATCATCCAAATATGCCATTAGTACATGCCCCTGGCTACTCAGCAAGCCCAGAATTGGTTTCTGGATGCAGATATTAACCCATTAGGCAAAGCTTTGAACTGCCACAACTGGTTCATCCATTTAAATTTAAGATACTTCCTATCTTCTGAATGAACAGACACTGAATAATATGTATCTTTCAAGTCTATAGTTGCCATATAACATGCTTCTGAAATAAGCTGTTTGGCAGTCACAAATGTTTCCATTTTAAAATGTCTAAATTGCACAAAAGGATTCAGATTTATCAAATCTACAAGAATCCTACATCCTCCATCCTTTTTTGATCGAGGGAATATATTTGACACAAATTGGTGACTTTGGTAGACTGATTTTTCAATAACCCCTTTTTTATATAGGGTTTCAATTGCAACCTGAACCTCCATCACTTCTTTTTGTACAAAGTGCAGAGTTCGGCTAGGAACATGCTGAACAGGCAAATCATAATTTGGATTGAATTCAATTCGAAATCCTTGTATATTATTCAGGATTACCACATCTGAAGTAATTTTCTTCCAATTATTATAGAAGAAATGTAACCTGCCTCCAACTTTTGGACTTAATCCAGTTAGTATGTTCCCATGAGAACCAGGTCCACCTACCTCTTGAGTCATTTGAGTACCCTGAGATTCCTGGGTTCTCCCGGAAGCACGCCCACTGGTTCTTGCTCCCGCTGCAGGCCGCCAACTACGTCCCTGCGTTGATGAGCGACTTGGTCCAGGATCCGTATGACGTCTGAAAGGATACTTCCTCTTTACAGACTTCACAACCATTGATGTCTTCATCAATCCTGTTTTCGCTTCATCTTCCAACTCTTTAATACGTCTCCCGAGATCTCTCCAAAGAGTAAGTTGGGTAATTTGTATATTACTTGGTTTGTAGAGTGCTGCGAATTTCAGATTCATAGTAGGCCGTATAGCACCTTCCTCAGATAATTGATCTCGAAGTGGGTGCTGCATAGCAACCCCAGTGCTTCCTGATGCAACTTCGTCATCTCTTGGCTGTTATCTGCTATTCTGGTAAAAGCAGTTATTCCAGAACCCAGCAGCTTTAATATTCTCTGCAACTGATTCCAGGTAATTTGGTTCACTGCTTCTGCTTTCAGCAACCCACAGTTACTTGGGGTCTCCTGCTTTCTTGCAGTTTCATCCATCTCTACTGTTCCAGCTGATGGTAAACCAAGTAATTTATTAAGGAGGCCAGTTCTTCTCCTAATGGCTCTCCTGACCCTGACGGGCCAGCGAATCCTACTGCCAGGGGTGGAACATCTGGCAGCTGCCGTTCATTGCCTTGTGCAGCCTCACCGTCAGAGTCGGGGTCTGAAATCTCATGACCCGTAGCACGCTCCTCATCCCTGAGGGTGCATTCCATCAGCCCTGAGCCAGGTGCTGTTAAGCTGCTTCCAGCAGCTTGGATTTCAGTACACTCCTTCCTGAGTGAACTTTGCTCCAACAGCCTATGTAAAAGGCTTTCTATTTGAGCAATATGCTCGAAAGCAGTATCTAGCCCTGTACCAGGAGGTGTTTGAGCTGCTTCCAACAGCTTGGATTTCAGTACACTCCTCCCTGACTGAACTTTGCTCCAACAGCCTATGTAAAAGGCTTTCTATTTGGGCAATACGCTCGAAAGCAGTATCTAGCCCTGGAGGTACTTCCATTGCCTGGGACTCCCTCCGTGGGCCGTTGGGATTTAAACTTCATCTTTTGCCCGACAGGCGCTGACTGTGTTTTCACCAGCCCCAGGTCCACAGTCGCTATGCTCACCGCTGGCGACTGTACCGGGGTTTAGAGGCGGTTGGTCTCTAACCGCGGACTCCCGACTTTCCCGACTTTCTGTCGGCTGTGTCGCTCGCCTCTTCCCCCTGTCCGTTTTTTCCCATGGCGTCTGTGGAAAAAATCCCCATGAACAACCTTCCATGATATTACAAACTGATGCCAGTGCACTAGGATGGGGTGCAACTGACTTAACATCTAGCTGCGGAGGCAGATGGAATCAGGAAGAGTTATTGTTACTGCAGACATGGGGAATTACCTATTTGGAGCTTTTAGGAGGTTTCTATGGACTCCAAGCTTGTGGTTCTAACACAACTAAAAGGAAGGTTCAAGTTAAAATTAAGAAACACAACAGCAGTTGCCTATATTAATGATATGGGTAGAATTAAGTTGGTGTCATGTGACAAAATAGTTAAATCAACTTTGGTCTTGGTGTATTGAAAAGAACATTTGGATTTCAGCTATCTATCTACCAGGTAGAATGAACACGATAGCAGACACCAGGTCACGAAAGTTCCATGATAATAAAGAATGGATGTTGAATCAAGAGATATTCAATGATATAGTAATCAGATTCGGAATGCCCGACATCGACTTGAATCATCAGCTATCGAGATATGTCTCATGGAAACCAGATCCAGGAGCAGTGGCGATTGATGCTTTCTCGCTACATTGGTGTGGTATGTTTTCATATATATTTCCACCTTTCTTCCTCATAAGACAATGTTTGCTTAAAATCAGGCAAGATGCTGCTTCAAGGGTATTGGTAGTACCAGATTGGCCTATACAGCCATGGTATCCACTGATATTAGAATTAACAACACAAATGTTGATGGAAGTCCCAAAAAGGAGTAATTTATTGCTGCACCCTGTAACAGGGTAACAACATCCATTATATGATTGTTTGGATTTGTTGATTTGCAGGTATTAAGAATGCCTTTTGTGGGACGAGGACTGTCTGAGCGTACTGTGGACATGCTTACGGCAGCCTGGAGGAAGAGCACTCAAAAACAGTACCTGTCTTATATTAAGAAATGGGAAGAGTTCTGTGTACAAAAGAATGTGCAATAAAGTACTGCAGATATTTCAAATGTTTAGAATTTCTGTCAAAACTTTATTATGATGAAGGTCTGAGTTGTAGTGCAATTAATTCAGCCAGAAGTGCATTGTCCTCATATTTGGTTCTGGAGTCAGAAAGAAACCCAATTGGGTCACACCCAATTGTTTCCAGACTAATGAAAGGAATCTTTAATTCCAAACCACCGAAACCTAGGTACATGACAATCTGGGATGTAAGTATGGTACTGAAACTACTTCGTGAATGGTCATCAAGTGTGTCTTTACCTTTGGCTAAGCTCAGTATGAAAGTATTAATGCTTATGGCATGAGTGACAGCACAACGAGTGCAAACACTTGGAAAATTACAAATAGATAGTATGGAAGTAACTGAAGATAAGGTTACATTCTATATCTATGACCTACTAAAGCAAATTAGGCCAGGTGTGACAGGATTTAAAATTATACTAGCAGTATATCCAAATGATCCTTGTCTCTGTATTAAGACATATTTGTTACAATACATTGAGGTCACAAAGAATTTGAGAAATACGGAAACTGGGTTGTTGATCACACACAAGAAACCACACAAAAGAGTTTCAATACAGACTATTTCCAGATGGATAAAAGAAGTCTGCAGAAACTATTTTAAGTTCTGTGTAAATTCCTCTGGTTTAAAGGGGATCTGATTAATTTCATTATTGAAATGAATTACTGCATTTGTGGTACAAATGTTATTATGAATGCATGATTGATTATTTCTCGTTCCGAGTCAATCAATGCAGTGAGAAGCCGGGATTGATCCACGGCATGAAATCACAAAGCTTTAAAATCTTCACGTAGTCACTCACGTGACTCCGAAGTAAAATAGTAAGATTAAACGAGAACTTACCTAAGTTTGAAGTTTGATCTTTATTTTATGAGGAGTTACGTAGGTGATTACGTGCCCGCCACGACCCTACCCTCTATCATAATGGTCAGATGGAAGTTCTTGTATTACTCGTTTTATTATGAGACTATATTACTTCGGTTGTTGTTTTTTGTGATTTCACACCGCTGCTTTGAAGATTGACGCGCAGGCGCACTGGCGGGGTTCTTCACGTAATCACCTACGTAACTCCTCATAAAATAAAGATCAAACTTCAAACTTAGGTAAGTTCTCGTTTAATTTTACGATTTAACATAAAACATCCCCCACAGCGGAATCAATGTTTTCCACTGTGAGGGAAGGCAATAAAGTTCAGTCCTCTTCCTCTTGTTCACCCGTGGTTGGGGCCTATTTGAGGCCTCCACAGTCGCCGCTATGGACGACCCGATGTTTCAGGCCCTCTCGCCGGATGATGGTACTCCGGCATCGGAAGAACACTCAGCAGCTTGGAGGGTCCGAAACAGCTGCTTCCTACAAGAGACCACGGCTCCCGAAGTCCACAGGCTGAGCCAGGCTGAGCTCCAACACTGGCGACCTCGGCGAAAGATCCCAGGCCTCCGCGATGTTAAAGTCAGCGCCGCCCGCAGCTGGAGGTTCCGCAGACCACAGCTGCACGGTGTTAAAGTCGGCAGTCCCAGCACTCCGGAGCTTCAACATGGCGACCTCAGTAAGGCATCGGCCACTCCGCGATGGTACCTCAGTGCTGCACCGCCGCTGAAGCTCTGGCCAATCTCCGGCAGGAAAGGCTGCGCCAATCCAGTTGTTAGGCCGCGTGGAGGGGGCGAAGATGTGGCTCGGAGGAAAGACGCATCCTCGACCCAGGTAGCGACTGTGAAAAACAATTCCCCCCCCCCCTACATAAACAGACTAAAAGACCTCGACAACAAAACTTTTTGACGGACTAAAAATTTTTAAAAGGATGTAAGTACAAACAGCTGCAGGCGAGGCTGCCACACTCGATGGCGCTACCACTCAGCACTATAACACTCGATGTTTTTGCACTATAATATAAACAAAGGAATGTTCAGACAATAGTTCTTTCCCTCTGCTCTACAGATTGCAATGTACTTAAACAATAGATCAACAAGGTCAAAAAATAAGAGTGCTTGAATCTGCAAAAAAATAGCTTCCTCGGAAGATCCTGTCAATCTTAGCAGGCCAGCCTGTACAATGCTCTGTTAAGGCTCTGTCCCACGGGTTTGCGGTCGTTGGCGGTGAAGCGCGGCGTCGCCGGAAGAGGGGACCGCACGGCAACCATGAGAGAGCCGCACGGATGCTGCGCGGGGGGCCAAGTACGGCCGGTTCAACGAGCTTGCGGTTTCGGCTGATGACGTCTTTCGGATCGCGGGGCTGTGGCGGCGGCCATGCTGCACACGTACCTCACTGTCGGCGGCTGTGCCGCACACGTACCTCACTGGCGGCGGCTGTGGCGGCGGCCGTGCCGCACACGTGCCTCACTGGCGGCGGCTGTGGCGGCGGCCGTGCCGCACACGTGCCTCACTGGCGGAGGCGGTGCAGGTTAGACTCACGCCGCTCGTGCCTCATTGGCGGCGGCTGTGCGGTAGGAACATATTTTTGGACAGTGTTGGGGTTTTTTTTAGCACCGTGCGGTGTTGGGAACAACGCCGCACGGCCCCGGAATTGTGTGTTTGACCAAGCCCGCGGTCTCTGGCGGCCCAGGAGCGGTAGATAGTTCCTGTTTCGCCGCCAATGACCGCAGACTCGTGAGACAGGTCTTTGAGATAAAGTATTGCGGAATTGCTGATTATTGAGGTATAAATATATCTGATTAAACATTAACCCTTTGTGTGGGGATAGAGTTGCTCTGTATAGTTTGTATCTACATGCTGTAAGAGTTACTACCACACCCGCCTGGCAAAATAAAGATTTTACTACTTGATTACTAATTTTATTGAGGTTTTTGTCTGTTTGAAGTGAAACAAACCATAACATGCTTGGAGCAGAGGAGAACGGTGAGTAAGGTGGCGAAAAAATCCTCACGATATATGGTACCGTTTTTGCACAAATTTAAAAAAAAGCAAACCAGAAGAGGACAAGATGAGAGTTTTAGTAATAGTATAGATAATTTCCTGCCAAAATAGATCACCACATATTATATGCACTTTGGCATATTATTATATTATTATTATACTCCACTGGCAGATATTTTCCCATTTATCAATAGGTTAAGTAAATGGCTTGGATTCTTTGATGGCAAATTTCTGTTCTACCCATATTCCCATCTTCGCAGCATTTTTGGCAATCGGACACTTGATGTCTTTATCAAAATTACTTTCATAAATTAGATGAAACTAAGGCCTTAGCAACAACCCCTTGGCATACAACTCACTTTATCTTGCCAATCAGAGAAGGATCCATTTGCCCTCTGTTTCCCGTTAACTAGCTGTATTCTATTCAGACCAATATCTTACTGCCAGTGGAGTGAACTTTTATTTTGGGCAATAGCTTTTGATGTGGCACCTTATCTGATACAGTACATCCGTTTGGCTCCTCTTTATCCACAACACATATTACTTCTTTAAAGAACTCCAATGAATTTGTCAAACATAATTTCCTTTTCACAAAACCATGTTAACTTCACCTGATTACTTGCTTTTTCTTAATGCCTTATTAAAAGCTCTTTATTAAGAGTTTCTAACATTTTCCTATGGTATATGTTAAGCTAACTAGCCTGCAGTCTTTTGCCTTCTGTTTCCTTCTCTTCTAACGAATCACACAAGCCCTGAATCTTGAGCATTTCAGAAAATTTAAACCAATGCATCAACTCTCTTACTTGCCACTTCCCGTCAGTCTTGATGGACGCCAGCGTAAGGTGTTAAAAAAGTGATGATAAAAAGTTTTAATTACCTGCATACACTCCAGACATTAAGTTAGTATCAGTTTCTTGGTCATTATAATTTCCCTGAGTTCGTCCATTCCTTCCTATTCCCAATTTTCATATATTTATGGGATGTTGCACATGCCTTGTAGGGAACATGGGGCAAATGCAACATGTTTAATACAACTACCATTTTGCTTTATTAATTGCCCAGACTCACCATAAGACCAATGCCCATTCTGTTTTAAGTTTGAAACTGTCTTTATTCTTATTTTAGTTATCCATAGATGGTAGATTCTCCCTTTGGATTTTTTTTTCCTCTTGTAATGTATCGAAAGATATAATCTATAAAGATCCATAAAGATCACATTAACTCTCTTAATTTTGATTAGCTAACTTCTTAATCCAATTTGCTTGTTCATTTTATCTAGTTCTGTTTTCATGCCCTCATGATTACCCTTATTCTGATTTAAAATACCAGGCGAAGATTCATCTTTTTCTTCCTCGAACTTGAACGAAAAATGTAATCATACTATGATTACCGAGGGATGCCTTTAATTTATTGTCATTAATTAATCCTCGTTACACAAAACGGGGTGTATAGCATCGACAACCTTGCCATTGCCTCCAGAATGCGATATTCTAAAAACTATCTCAGAAAACTCTGAAACCCCCACCCAGTCAATCTGATTTTCTCATGATTATTGCCAAACTTTTTTGACAACCTCACATTATTTCTTCCATTAAATGCTTCCCAACTGTGTTGTTACTGTCCAAGGGCCACACACTCATGGCTCTTGCCTTTAATCAGTGAATTAGTGAAAGTTTGGTGAATGGAATACATTTTTGAAAATTGTGAGATGATTCAACTTGGTATAAAAAAATGGAATGGCAGAGATGAGTAAATACTTTTTTAATCAAACTTTGGAATTATCTACCCAAGAAGGTTTTAGAAGACAGAGGTTAATAAATATTTGGATATTAATTGAATCCAGGGACATGAAAAATGGAACTGAAGTAAAAGGGAAGGCTTTATCTTACTGAGTGACAGGAGAAGCCAATGGTCTACATTTTATAATTCTTATATTTATATGTGAACTTCTGTTTGCTCTCCCTCTTTAAACGTTCCTTCCTTCTGCTTTCCCCTTTTATTTCCTTCCACATATGAAGAATCTGTTCCTTCTTGCTCCTCCCATTTTCACTCTCATTCTTAATGCCTAACAAATCCACCCTATCTTTTGTTAATATGACTCAAGTGATTTATGTCATTGTTTTAATTCTTACAGCTACTGACCTCTCAACCATCAAAGGGATCTAAAGGAGGTGCTGCGTCAAAAAGGCAGCCAATATCATCAAAGATCCACACCAACCTGGCCATGTTCTCATTTTGCTTCTACCAGTTGGAAGAAGGTACAGGAGCCTGAAAACCGTGATCACCCAGTTCAAGACAAGCTTCTTCCCAACATCCATCAGGCTCTTGAACACTACCATATAACCATATAACCATTTAACCATTACAGCACAGAAACAGGCCATCTCGGCCCTTCAAGTCCGTGCCGAACATTAATTTTTTTTTATTTTTTTTTAATTAAAAATAAATACTTCCCCCTAGTCCCATCTACCTGCACTCAGACCATAACCCTCCATTCCTTTCCCGTCCATATACCCATCCAATCTATTTTTAAAGGATAAAATCGAACCAGCCTCCACCACTTCCACTGGAAGCTCATTCCACACAGCTACCACTCTCTGAGTAAAGAAGTTCCCCTTAATGTTACCCCTAAACTTCTGTCCCTTAATTCTCAAGTCATGTCCCCTTGTTTGAATCTTCCCTACTCTCAATGGAAAAAGCTTATCCACGTCAACTCTGTCTAACCCGCTCATAATTTTAAAGACCTCTATCAAGTCCCCTCTTAACCTTCTGCGCTCCAAAGAATAAAGACCTAACTTGTTCAACCTTTCTCTGTAACTTAGTTGCTGAAACCCAGGCAACATTCTGGTAAATCTCCTCTGTACTCTCTCTATTTTGTTGACATCCTTCCTATAATTAGGCGACCAAAATTGTACTCCATACTCCAGAATTGGCCTCACCAATGCCTTGTACAATTTTAACATTACATCCCAACTTCTATATTCAATGCTCTGATTTATAAAGGCCAGCACGTCAAAAGCTTTCTTTACCACCCTATCTACATGAGATTCCACCTTCAGGGAACTATGCACAGTTATTCCTAGATCCCTCTGTTCAACTGCATTCCTCAATTCTCTACCATTTACCATGTACGTCCTATTTTGATTTGTCCTGCCGAGATGTAGTACCTCACATTTATCAGCATTAAACTCCTTCTGCCATCTTTCAACCCACTCTTCCAAATGGCCTAAATCTCTCTGTAGACTTTGAAAATCTACTTCATTATCCACCACACCACCTATCTTAGTATCATCTGCATACTTACTAATCCAATTTTCCACACCCTCATCCAGATCATTGATGTACATGACAAACAACAGTGGACCCAACACAGACCCCTGAGGCACCCCACTAGTCACCGGCCTCCAACCTGACAAACAGCCATCCACCATTACTCTCTGGCATCTCCCATTCAGCCACTGTTGAATTCATCTTGCTACTCCACCATTAATACCCAACAATTTAATCTTCTTAACCAACCTTCCATGAGGAACCTTGTCAAAGGCCTTACTGAAGTCCATATAGACAACATCCACTGCTTTACCCTCATCAATTTCCCTAGTAACCTCTTCGAAAAATTCTAGAAGATTAGTCAAACATGACCTTCCAGGCACAAATCCATGTTGACCGTTCCTAATCAGACCCTGCTTATCCAGATTCTTATATATATTATCTTTAAGTATCCTTTCCATTAATTTGCCCACCACTGACGTCAAACTAACAGGTCTATAATTGCTAGGTTTACTCTTAGAACCCTTTTTAAACAACGGAACAACATGCGCAGTACGCCAATCCTCCGGCACTATTCCCGTTTCTAATGACATTTGAAATATTTCTGTCATAGCCCCTGCTATTTCTACACTAACTTCCCTCAATGTCCTCGGGAATATCCTGTCAGGACCTGGAGACTTATCCGTTTTCATATTTTTCAAAAGTGTCCGCACCTCCTCTTCTTTGAATCTCATAGTTTCCATTGCTACTCTGCTTGTTTCCCTTACCTCACATAATTCCATATCCTTCTCCTTAGTGAATACCGAAGAAAAGAAATTGTTCAGTATCTCCCCCATCTCTTTTGGCTCTGCAGATAGCTGTCCACTCTGACTCTCTAATGGACCAATTTTATTCCTTGTTATCCTTTTGCTATTAATATAGCTGTAGAAACCCTTTGGATTTACTTTCACCTTACTTGCCAAAGCAACCTCATATCTTCTTTTAGCTTTTCTAATTTCTTTCTTAATATTTTTTTTACATTCATTATACTCCTCAAGCACCTCATTTACTCCATGCTGCCTATAATTATTGTAGATCTCTCACTTTTTCCGAACCGTGTCCAATTTCCCTTGAAAACCATGGCTCTCTCCAATTTTTACTATTTCCTTTCAACCGAACAGGGACATAAAGATTCTGTACTCTTAAAATGTCACCTTTAAATGTCCTCCATTTCTCTTCTACATCCTTCCCATAAAACAACGTCCCAATTCACTCCTTTTAAATCCTTTCACATCTCCTCAAAGTTAGCCTTTCTCCAATCAAAAATCTCAACCCTAGGTCCAGTTTTGACACTCTCCATAATTATATTGAAACTAATGGTATTGTGATCACTGGACCCGAAGTGCTCCCCAACGCTTACCTCCGCCACCTGCCCTGTCTCATTTCCTAACAGGTCCAGCACTGCCCCATCTCTAGTAGGCACCTCTATGTATTGCTGCAAAAAACTATCCTGCACACATTTTACAAACTCCAAACCATCCAGCCCTTTTACAGAATGTGTTTCCCAGTCTATGTGTGGAAAATTGAAATCTCCCACAATCACTACCTTGTGCTTACTACTAATATCTGCTATCTCCTTACATATTTGCTCTTCCAATTCTCGCTCCCCATTTGGTGGTCTATAATACACCCCTATAAGTGTTGCTACACCTTTCCCATTTCTCAGCTCCACCCAAATAGCCTCCGTAGACGAGCCCTCTAATCTATCCTGCCACAGCACTGCTGTAATATCTTCCTTGACAAGCAATGCAACACCCCCACCTCTTGCCCCTCCAATTCTATCACCCCTGAAGCAACGAAATCCTGGAATATTTAGTTTCCAATCACAGCCCTCCTGCAACCATGTTTCACTGATCGCCACAACATCATACTTCCAGGTGTCAATCCAGACTCTAAGCTCATCCACCTTTCTTACAATGCTCCTAGCATTAAAATATACACATTTAAGAAACCCACCACCACTTATTCTCTGTTTATTATCTTTTTCTTCTTTCTCCCCTACATTTTGGGTCTGAGTGCTTCCCTTCTCTGCCTTCTGCCTCCCACATTTTCTACCATCTTTCTCTATTTGAGTCCCTCCCCCCAACCGTTCTAGTTTGAAGTCTCCCCAGTAGCCTTTGCAAATCTCCCCGCCAGGATATTGGTTCCCCTCGGGTTCAAGTGCAACCCGTCCTTTCTGTACAGGTCACACCTTCCCCAAAAGAGGTCCCAATGAAACCTCAGCAACAATGAAACTTCTATGGATTTCTTTGGTTGCACTAAGGATCTTAGTTTTTGCATCAATTATATCGATTGTTATTTTGTGGAATTAAAAAAATATATTACATTAGACCAAGGGGGACCCGTTGGGTCACTTCCCCTCAACGGCGGTTGCGGGGGGGGCTGTGGCATCACACACACTAACCACCCCCCACACACACACACTAACCACCCCCTCACACACACACACTAACCCCCTCCCCCACACACACACTAACACACTAATTCCCCCCCTTGATATTATATTAATATTATTCATTCGCTCCTATTACCCATATCCAGAGGGAGAGGGAGGGGGGGGTAGAGAGAGAGTGCAGAGAGAGAGGGCAGAGAGAGAGAGAGAGGGCAGAGAGAGAGAGAGGGCAGAGAGAGAGAGAGAGAGGGCATAGAGAGAGAGAGGAGAGAGAGAGAGGAGAGAGAGAGAGAGAGAGAGGGTAGAGAGAGAGAGAGGGCAGAAAGAGAGGGCAGAGAGAGAGAGAGAGAGGGCAGAGAGAGAGAGAGAAAGAGGGCAGAGAGAGAGAGGTCAGAGAGAGAGAGGCCATGGGCGTGCGTCGACCCGAGGACTGCGAGGGAAGAAGTGGGCAATCGTCGAGAGAGGGAGGCTGTGGGCGGACGTGGACTTGAGGGAGGCCGTGGGCAGGCGGGCGGGCATCAATCCGAGGACCCTGAGCTGGGCCGTGGGCAGGTGTTGGGCTCGGCCCGCAGCAGCAGTCTCCCCACCTGGCAGCGGACCCGAGCGCGGGTGCGGGCGGGCATGGACCCCAAGCGAGGCCGTGGGCAGGTGTTGACCCGAGGACTCCGAGTGAGGCGGCGGGCAGGCGGGCGTCAACCCAAGGATCGCAAGTTCGGCCGCCGCAGTCTCCGGTCCAGGGCCCGACTTCATCTCCGGGCTCGTCCTTTCTTCCACCGGCGGCGTCCTTTAAATAACCCAGAGGGGGACGGGAGGGGTCGGGGAGGGTGACGTCACTCAAAGCGCGTGGAAGATTCTGTGTGTGAGACGGTTCCGAGCAAACCCATTGTGACGTCATCAGCGAAAGCTCGTCATTAAATTCAAAGTCTTCCAACTATAAATATGTGGATTTCAAATATGTTTGAAACATTACACCTAGAAGAGATAAGACTCCTCCTAGCAGGTAAACCAGATCACTTCCACCTGACGTGGTCTGCATTTATAGAATTATTACAAACATAGGGTGCAAAAGTACTTTAAAAAAATAAAAAATTGAGGTCAGGTAAGGGGGGATGATAGTTGAAGAGTTGGTATGTCCTATTTACGTGATGCTCAAAAAAAAACATTTGTTTCTCTTTTTTTCTCTTTCTCTTTTCTTTTCTTAGGGCATATTTCTTAACTCTTTTTCTTTTTGTTTTTAATTTCGCTCTTATAGGGTCTTCGTCCTTTTTTGTTGTTACATTTTCTACACTTTTCTACACTTGCACTTTTTCCTTCACTTTCTTCTTTCTTTCAATCTTTTCTTTTTCTAGTGTAAAAAAATAAATAAAGGGAGTACATTAATTGTAAGAAGATATAAATGACGAGTATTAATGTATGTGGTTGTAATGTAATGTACTTCTAATAAATTAAAAAAATAAAAATAAAAAAATAAAAAAAAATAAAAAAAAATTCAAAGTCTTCATATTTTTAAACATTTTCAGTAATGTCGATAAATAAAGCATGAAATGTTCAGATAAGGTGATTTTGGACTCGACCGAAAAAATATCAACTGGAATATGTAAAAATGTTATTGTTACCGCGTAGTTTTTTCGCGAAGATGTAAACACACACACATATACACACAAGGTCAGAGTTTTAGAGTTATACTAGATCAAGTGGGATCTGTTGGGTCCCGTCCCCTCAATCAAGTGTCTTAATAAATCCCGCCAGATCCGTCTCCCAGCTGCCTCAATTTTAGTCTTAGAGCACTTATTTATTTTCAGAAAGTCCCGAATCTCACAGATAACGGCCCCTCGAGAATCCGGAATCCGGGCTTTTTGCCAACCCACTGACACCTGGAGCACCATCCTCCCCTCTTGAAACTCAAAATCCCTTTGAGACACGGGTCACTCCAGGGGTGCATAAGCCTAGTCAACCTAGACCGCACCTCCCCAATCTTTACCAAGTGTGGAAGAAGGAGCGCATCCCGGATGAACGTGGGAATGTCCTGCAGGAGAACCGGTCTCACGGTGGACACCCACGGTTCCACTGGTACAAAGATCCCCCCCACTGGACCTCCTTCTCCAGAGCTAAGGCCACATCCTCCTGGGACTTTAGTATAATCCTACACTTCCCCCTTGCAACCTCGGCAGAGGCAATTACATCCTTCTGCAAAAGATCATGCAGGCCCTTTGTTATAGCATCCCTGTTCCACAAGAACCCGGTTTGGACCGAGATCCCGTATTTTTTACCACCCAAGTCAACATAAGGCTCATCCTCGATTTACCCCGAAGCCGCAGCCGAAACCGCAGCTGCGTAACTCCGAGTCCGAGACCGAACCCCCGCCATCTTGACAGTGGCACAAACCAGCACCAGGGACACCAGCAGTCTCAGCTCACAAACGCTCAGAGTCAGTCACAGTCCGAAACAGCAACAGAAGCAGTTCTCTTCAGTCGAGTAAGGGAAATCCCCACGCTCAACTTCACAGTTGAGAGCAGCTCTTGGGAGACTTTTCCCATCCCTTCCGATCCTCCAGAAACTGCCGGAAGCGAAAAGTACCTTCTTCTCATTAAGCCCAGGCAGCGTGCTCTGGGCGAAATGGTATGGGGGCAGAGATCCGGTGTTAGAAACGACAAAAACACAGCACACTTTCCTACCCCCCGGTCTCCAGGCACTCTTGCCAATCCGCCAGCCACATCCACTCCCACGGCGCTCCAGAAGAACGCAGGAATTCCACACTTAATGGAGAGATCCTTTAACAAAGGAAAGTTTCTGCAGTCCGATGTTAAGTTAAACTTTGAAGTCTCACTGTCTCTGTCCCTCTTCCTTCAACAAAAAAACCTTGAAAGGTCGCTTTGAAACTTCTCAGCCGTCGGTGAAGAGAGATACACAATCTCTCTCCCTCTCCCTCCCTCCCTCCCTCCCTCCCTCCCTCTCTCTCTCTCTCTCTCTCTCTCTCTCTCTCTCTCTCTCTCTCTCTCTCTCTCTCTCCCTCTCTCCCTCTCTCCCTCTCTCCCTCTCTCCCTCTCTCCCTCTCTCCCTCTCTCCCTCTCTCCCTCTCTCCCTCTCTCCCTCTCCCTCTCCCTCTATGGCAGCTTCGGCCAGGCCCTCTCATAGATGAACTGAGGCCCAGGCCAATTTCAATTTTAGGCCCCCAAACCAAGATCAAGCAGAGGCCCCTCAATTTTAGAGGCCCCCAAATCAAGTTCCCTTTGAAGTAGACAGGCATGAGGCTCATGCCAAATGGCACTCGTTGCCCCCCCTCTGACAGGGCCCGCCTTTGGCAATCTCTCCTTTTGCTGCGGTTACCATTGGCAACGTTCCATTATGATGTCATTGTGGCACTCGACAGCTTGAGAGTCAATTGTGATCGGTGCACTGTGACATCATCATTTGAAGCTGCTGGAAAAAGGCTCTCTGTAAGAAGCGGGATTTTGGCTTTTTTTTAAACCTTAGTAGCGAATAACTTTTGAGATAGAGCATGAAATCTGAAGTGAACCTGATGAGGTCGTGGAGGGGGAAAATGTGAGTAAGAATATGTAAATATTTAAGCGTTAGCGCAGTGTTTTGAGGAAGATAAAATGAATACAGACAGACACAAGATCAGACTTTTATATGTATAGAGATATAGATTGTACAGGAGCAGATCCAGAAGAGGGTGTATTGCACGGAAAGCACAAATCTATTGATAAAGGGTTACAAACAACTGATGAGTTAACTGCAGTATTCAATCCTTCACCATCTGGATATCTGAGTTCAATACCATTTAGTGCTGCACCTCACTACTTTCTGCACAGCCACCAAGAAATTTAGCCTCTGTCTCTATCCTTTCAACATTTACATGCTGGAACAGAATTCAAAACACATCCAAACCATCAATTTACACCATCTTGTTTGCTTAGGCTACTGTTCTCACTATTAGAGAAATGATTCAGGACATGGTTTCCTGATCCAATCTGATAAGGAATCAGCATAGAGAGTAGGCCATCCTTAACTGGGTATTGTGTCATTGAATTAATTCACAATTTTGTTGCGCAAGGTACTTTTGGGGAGATCAAACATAAGATAGCCTGACATAGTTAGACACAGATAAAGCAAGATATAGTTCTACTGGCTGAGGAAATTAAGGGGTACTAGACTAAGTGAGACCCATTGGGTACCAGTTTCACACGGGAGGGTTGATCCACCAACGCAATATTCCACCTCTCCACCAATTCCAATATTGGTGGCCAGTCGGGTGGGGGGGGCTTTCTGGAGAGCTAGTATGGGTGTTGTGGGCTGAAGGGACTGGTTTCCAGAGGCTAGTACGGACATTGTGGGCCAAATTGATACTTGGGCTGGCATCTCAGTCACTCAGGCCTGGCAGCTCAGTCACTCAGGCCTGGCAGCTCAGTCACTCAGGCCTGGCAGCTCAGTCACTCAGGCCTGGCGGGCTGGCAGCTCAGTCACTCAGGCCTGGCGGGCTGGCAGCTCGGTCACTCAGGCCTGGCAGGCTGGCAGCTCAGTCACTCAGGGGTGGTGGGCTGGCAGCTCAGAAACTGCCAGAAATTCTGCCCAAAATAGGTGAGGGACTGTGAGAGAGAAGGGGGAGAGGGCGGAGAATCAATTTTAGACATTTTTCATCTCTTTCGATAGATCACAGCAATGAAGGAGGAAAGTCTATCCTGGCGTGGATCTCACAGGGAGCCAATGAAGGGAGGGAGAAAAATACTGGGGTGAGGTTTAATACTTACAGGGGGAATACTTACTGATGGGTCGAAGGGATCTCCTGGGCTAGTACAGGCCTGATGGGCTGAAGGGAGTATTAAAAAAATCTGAGTGAAATCTCAGTGAAAGGCACTTTTTCTGGAATTTTCCTGTCCTGGCACGGGCCTATTGGGCCAAAATGCTCCTCCTGGGCTAATACGGGCATTTTGGACAAAAGGGACTGGTTTCTGGGCTAATAGGGGCCTGGTGGGCCGAAATGAGTGGTTTCATGTAGGCCAAAGGTGGTCTGGAAGTTGTCTCACTCACTCAATGCTGGAGGGCTGGCAGTTCACTCACTCACGGCTGGTGAGATGGCAGTTGACTCACAGCTGGTGGGCTTGCAGTTGACTCATGGTTGGTGGGCTGGCAGTTGACTCATGGCTGGTGGGCTGGCAGTTGACTCACGGCTGGTGGGCTGGCAGTTGACTCACGACTGGTGGGTTCACACACACAGACACCCTCCATCACACACACACACACACACACACACACACACACACCCTCCATCACACACACACCCTCCATCACACACACACACACACACACCATCACACACACACACAGCCACACACAGACACCCTCCATCTCAGACACACATACTCACAGTCACCCTCCATCTCACACACACACACACACACACACACACACACACACTGACTCACACACACTCACTCACCCACACACACTCACACACACACAACATATATATGACAATAAAACTCTCTTGAATCTACTCACACGGCTGAGCGCAGCCTCTCCACTGAGCGGGACTTCTGGAGTGAGCGGGACTTCCGGAGTGAGCGGGACTTCCGGAGTGAGATGAATTTCCGGAGTGAACGGGACTTCCAGAGTGAGCGGGACTTCAGGAATGAGCGGACTTCCGGAGTGAGCAGGACCTTTGGACCAAGCACAGTGCAGGGCCAACACTCCAATCCATTCCATTTCAAGTCAAGCACAGTACAGGGCCAACAATCCAATCCATTCCATTTCAAGTCAAGCACAGTGCAGAGCCAACAAACCAATCCATTCCATTTCAAGTCAAGCACAGTGCAGGGCCAACAATCCAATCTGTTCCATTTCAAGTCAAGCACAGTGCAGCGCCAACAATCCAATCCATTCCATTTCAAGTCAAGCACAGTGCAGGGCCAACAATCCAATCCATTCCGTTTCAAGTCAAGCACAGTGCAGGGCCAACAATCCAATCCTTTCCATTTTAAGTCAAGCACAGTGCAGGGCCAATCATCCAATCCATTCCATTTCAAGCCAAGCACAGTGCAAGGCCAACAATCCAATCTGTCCATTTCAAGTCAAGCATAGTGCAGGGCCAACAATCCAATCCGTTCCATTTCTTTTTTAAATTTTTTTAAATTTTATTTATTAGAAGTACATTACATTACAACCACATACATTAGTACTCGTCACATATATCTTCGTACAATTAATGTACTCCGTTTGTTTTTTACACTAGTAAAGGGAAAGGATGAAATTGAGAGAAAGAAGAAAGTGAAGGAAAAAGTGAAAGTGTAGAAAACGTGACAACAAGAAAGAACGAAGACCCTATAAGAACAAAATTAAAAACAAAAGAAAAAGAGTTAAGAAATAGACCCTAGAAAAGAAGAAGAAAGAGAAAGAGGGAAAAGAGAAAAACAAATAGTTTTTGTAAGCATCACGCAAATGGGACATACCAACTCTCCAACTTTCATCCCCCCTTACCTGACCTCAGTTTTTTTTTTTAAGGTACTTTTGCACCCTATATTTCTAATAATTCTATAAATGCAGACCACGACAGGTGGAAGTGATCTGATTTGCCTGCCAGGAGGAGTCTTATCTCTTCTAGGTGTAATGTTTCGAACATATTTGAAATCCACATGTTTATAGTTGGTATTGGAGCCTGTTTCCAAAATTTTAGGATTAGCTTTTTTCCAGTTATTAACCCATAGTTTATTAGTTTCTTTTGGAACACATTTAGTTCAGGGCCATCTTCCGTTATTCCGAAGATAATCCATTCTGCTTTGGGTATCAGTTTTATTTTAAATAATTTTGTAAAGATTTCAAAAATTTAAATCCAAAATTTTTGAATTTTTGTACAGAAAACAAATGAGTGCGCTATAGTAGCTTCTTGGGATTGACATTTATCACAAATGGATGATACATTGGGGAAAATGTTATTAATTTTAGTTTTTGAATAATATAATCTATGTAAGATTTTAAATTGTATTAAAATGTGTCTTGCATTAATCGAACATTTATGCACGTTTAATAAGTGTTCATTCCACCTTTCCTTTGAGATTTTAATAGCTAATTCTTGTTCCCAGTCTCTTCTGATACCTTCCGTAGATGGTATTTCTACATTTAAGATAATATTATACAAATATGATATTTAGTTTGCTGATTCAGCTTTTATCTGCATTGCATCATCCAATACATCTGCTGGGCTATTATAATGATCTTTTGTATATTTTTTCAAATAGTCGCATATTTGAAAATATTTAAAATATTGATTATTTCCGAGTTTATATTTTATTTGTAATTGTTGAAATGAAAGTAATTTTCCAGTTTCATACAAGTCACCGAACGTTTTAATTCCTAGTCTATCCCAGTGTGTGAAAGATTTATCTATAATAGAGGGATTAAACAAAGGGTTATTAACTATGGGAGATAAAAGTGATAGATTTCTTAATTTTAAATTTTGTTTTATTTGTTTCCAAATTTGGATTGTGCTATGTATAATTGGGTTCTTATTATAATTTATGTTATTCAGTTTCATTGGTGAGAGGAGGATCGCTCCAATGTTTCCAGAGGAGCAATCCTTTCTCTCCATTACAATCCAGTCCACTTGCTGGGCAGAGTTGTCCATCAGTTGAATCATATTTTTAATATTTACTGACCAATAATAATACATAAAGTTATGGAGTGCTAAGCCCCCTAATACTTTAGCTTTGTTCAAGTGTGTTCTTTGTATTCTATGGGATTTATAATCCCATATAAAATGATGTAATGTCTGAATCCAATTTTTTTTTAAACTTCTTTGGTAGATATATAGGAATTGATTGAAATAGGTATAGAATTTGTGGTAAAAAGATCATTTTTATTGCATTTATTCGACCTATTAAAGACATCGGAAACGTTTTCCAAAATTTAATTAATGTATTTAATTTATTAAGTAGAGGATTATAATTTGCTTTGAACATGCCTTGATATGTTCTGGTAATTTCAATACCCAAGTATTTTAATTTTTCTGTAGCTATTTTAAAAGGGAATTTTATGAGATGTGTTGAGTCTTTCGGTTTTATTGACATAATTTCACTTTTATTCCAATTTATTCTGTATCCAGAAAAGGATCCAAAGTCCTCAATTAGATTTAGTATGTTTGGTATAGTAATTTGAGGTTTTGTGATGTACAATAATATATCATCCGCGTATAACGATATTTTATTATTTGAATATTTAGTGTTATAGCCATGGATGTGTTCTAATTTTTTCTGCTAAAGGTTCAATTATAAGAGCAAATAACTGCGGTGATAATGAGAATCCTTGTCTATTACCCCTTGATAGTTGGAATTTCGAAGATAATATGTTATTAGTTAATATTCTAGCTGTGGGCTTATTATATAATAATTTAATTCATAAAATAAAATTCTCTCCCAATTGGAATTTTTGTAATACTTTATCCATATAATTCCATTCTACTTGATCAAATGCTTTTTCAGCGTCCAACGAAATAATTGATAATTCTTGTTCTTCAATTTTATGTGAGTGCATTATATTGAGTAGTTGTCTCATATTATTAGATGAATATCTCTTAAGGATAAACCCCGTCTGATCTGGGTTTATTAATTTACTAATATATTTACTGAATCTTCTAGCTAATGTTTTCGCTAATATTTTTTGATCTGTATTTAACAATGTATTTAACAATCTATATGAATGTATTTAACAATCTATATGAATCCGGTTCTTCTATATCTTTATCTTTTTTTAGTATTAGTGTGATCGTTGATTCAGCTAATGTATCAGGTAATATTTGTTCTTTAAAGGCATATTGATACATTTTTTGTAACCGTGGTATAATTTTGTCATAAAAACTTTAATAAAATTCATTAGTAAATCTGTCAGGACCTGGAGTTTTTCCATTCTTTAATGAATTTATTGTGTCTTCTAATTCCTTGGTTGAAATTTGTGCACCCAATTCCTCTTGTTCCTTCAACTCTAACTTTGGAAGATTACAGTTATCCAAGAACTCTGTAATTTTATTGGTGTCCATTGTCGTTTTTGATGTGTACAAATTCTCATAAAATTGCGCAAATCGTTTATTAATATCGTTCGGTAAAGTTAGTAATTCCCCTCTATCTGATTTAATCTTTTGGATCGTATGTTCCTTTTCTCGTTTTTTTAGCTGACGAGCCAAAAGTTTGTGGTTTATCCCCAAATTCAAAGTGTTCCTGTCTTGTAATTTGGAAAAGTCTTATAAGTTTGGCTGATAATAGTTTATTTAATTTAAATTTCAAAATTATTATTTTATTATGTTTATCCATAGATGGATCTTTAGCATTATCTATATCCATTTGTCTAATTTGTTCTTCTAACTGTCTTTGTTCATTCTTATTCTTTTTATTTTGAAAAGCTTGGTATGAGATTATAACACCTCTAATAAATGCTTTAAAAGATTCCCATAATAAAGTAGGCGATATATCTGGAGTGTCATTTATTTCAAAAAAGACGTCCATTTGTTTTTTTAAATATATACTCGCTTGCGGATCTTTTAGGATTTGAGAATTGAATCTCCAAAATGATTTATTCTTAGACATTCCTTCCAGTTTTAAAAAGAAAGTTAGTGGTGAATGGTCTGAAATCGAATTTGTATGGTATAATGGGTTCACAGTGTAAGGGATTAATTTTGTATCCACCAGGAAATAATCTATACGTGAGTATGTTTTGTGTACCATTGAATAAAACGAGTATTCCCTGCCAGTCGGATTAGCAATTCTCCAAACATCTGTTATATTGGTTTTATTTATATAAGTATTTAAGAGTTCACTAGTTTTAGATTTCGTATTACCTCTCTGTTTTTGGCTAGATTTGTCTAAATACGGATCTAAAACACAGTTAAAGTCTCCTCCTATTATAACATTTTGATAATTAAATTCTGCGATTATGTTCAGAATTTTATTGAAAAAATGAGGATTATCAAAGTTAGGCGCGTATATATTTACCAAGGTAATTGGAGTATCATGAATTTCTCCGGTAACTATCAAATATCTCCCTTCATTATCTGTTACGGTATTCTTTGCTTTGAATGGTATGCCTTTTCGAATAATGATTGACGTACCTCTAGATTTCGAAGTATATGAAGAATGATATGACCGACCTATCCAATTCGCCCTCAACCTAGCTTGATCCTGGGATTTTAGATGGGTTTCTTGTAAAAAAAAATGATGTCAGTATTGTACAATTTCAGCTGAGCTAATATCTTACCCCTTTTAATAGGTTCATTAATACCTCTTATATTCCAACTGCAGAATGTGACTCCTCCTAAGTTCTTTTGTTTAACATCTTGAATTTTGAATAGTTATTTTTATTTTTTTATTTTTTTTAATATTTTTATTTATTAGAAGTATTTTACATTACAGTAATCTGCAATAACGTAAATTTATACAGTTCTTGTACCACTTCTATTTTTCAACTTTAATAGAAAAAAAGGATAGAAAGAGCTAGCAAAGACAGTCAGTGAGTGAATGAAAAAGTGGTCCAGGAACACACATGTGAACCTAAACCACATGAAGTAGTTAAAGAAGAAAAAAAAAAAAAAAAGAGAAAAAGAAAATAAGATAGGACCATATGAAAGGGATGCACCTACTTCATATCTTTACTCACCCCTCGCCAGGACCTAAAACCATTTATTATCATCATTTTGTTGCACCCTATGTTTGTAATAAGTCGATATATGGAGACCAAATCTTTTGGAATTGGTCTTGTTTACCTGCTAGGAGGAATCTCATATCTTCTAGATGTAACAATTCCAACATATTAGAAGTCCACATTTTTATTGTTGGCGTAGGAGCATTTTTCCAAAATTTCAGTATTAATTTTTTTGCCTTTATTAAGCCATAACTAAGAAAACTCCTTTGAAACGAAGTCAGCTCCAAACTTGCTTCTATTGTTCCAAAAATAATCAGTTCTGCATTCGGTTTCAGTTTTATTTAAAATAATTTAGTGACAATTTCAAAAATTTCATTCCAAAATTTTTGAATTTTGATACAAAAAACAAAAGAATGTGCTATAGTTGATTCTTGGACTAGGCATTTATCACAGTTTGCCGAGGTATTTGGGTAAAATTTACTTAATTTAGCTTTTGAATAATATAATCTATGTAAAATTTTAAATTGAATCAGAGTATGTCTTACGTTAATTGAACATTTATGCACATATAATAGATGTTTATCCCAACTCTCTTTCGAGATTTTTATAGCCAATTCCTGTTCCCATTCTCTTCTGATCCCGTCCGATGATGGAATTTCTATATTTAAAATGGAATTATATAGGTATGATATTAAATTAGCTGATTCCGCTTTTATATTCATTATCCCATCTAATAAGTCAGGAGACATATTTTGATATTCTCGTGTATACTTTTTCAAATAATCACGTAGTTGGAAATATTTAAAATATTGATTATTATTCAAGTTGTATTTAAGTTGTAATTGGTGAAATGTTAAAAAACTTCCATTATCATACATATCTCCAAATGTTTTAATTCCTACTCTTTCCCAATTTATAAAAGCTCTATCTATCATAGAGGGTTTAAACAAAGGGTTATTCATTATAGGTGAAAGAAGTGATAGATTTCTTAATTTTAACGTTAATTTTATTTGTTTCCAAATTCTAATTGTACTGTGAATAATTGGATTTTTACTATATATTGTATTCTTTATTTTTGTTGGTGAGAGAAGGATCGCTCCTATGTTAAAAGGGGAGCAATCCTCTCTCTCCATTACTATCCAATCCACCTGCTGGGCCGAAATGTCCAACAGGTGAATCATATTTTTGACATTTGTGGCCCAATAATAATATAAAAAATTGGGGAGTGATAATCCACCAAATTCCTTAGGTTTACACAAACGTTTTCTTTGGATTCTGTGGGATTTATAGTCCCATATAAAATTTGTAATATCAGCATCCAATTTAAAAAAAAAAAATTTTGGTAAGTATATTGACTGGAATAGATATAAAATTTGTGGTAAAAAGATCATTTTTATAGCATTTATTTGGCCTATAAGAGACATCGGGAGGGTTTTCCAGAATTTAATCAGTGTGTTTAGTTTATTGAGTAAGGGCATATAGTTTGCATTAAATAGAGATTTATATTTTCTAGTAATTTCAATTCCCAAATATTTAAATTTTTCTACGGCGATTTTAAAAGGGAATTTTAACAGGTGTGTCGATTCCTGAGGATTAATCGGCATAATTTCACTTTTATTCCAATTTATTCTATATCCTGAAAAGGATCCAAATTCCTCAATTAAATTTAATATATTTGGTATACTAGTTTGTGATTTTGTAATATATAGTAGTACATCATCTGCATATAAAGATATCTTATTATTTGAATATTTTGTATTGTATCCATGAATATTCGGATGTATCCTAATACTTTCCGCTAACGGTTCTATTACAAGAGCAAATAGCAGAGGTGATAATGAGCACCCCTGTCTATTTCCCCTTGATAACTGAAATTTCGAGGACAAGATATTATTAGTTAATATTCTGGCCGTAGGCCTGTCATATAATAATTTTACCCAAGCGATAAAATTCTTTCCCACTTGAAATTTTTGCAATACTTTAACCATATAATCCCATTCCACTTGATCAAATGCTTTTTCTGCGTCCAGTGAAATAATTGATAAGTCTTGCTCTTTGGTTTTAATTGAGTGCATTATATTAAACAGACGTCTCAGGTTATTACTTGAATATCTCTTGGGTATAAACCCTGTTTGATCCGGATTTATTAATTTACTGACATAGTTACTTAGCCTTCTAGCTAATGTTTCGCTAATATTTTTTGATCTGTATTTAACAGCGCAATAGCTCTATAAGAGCCCGGATCTTCTAAATCTTTACCTTTTTTAGGTATTAGTGTAATCGTTGACTCCGCCAGTGTTTCTGGAAGTGTATGTTCTTTAAAAGCATATGTATACATTTTATGTAGTCGTGGTGCAATTATCTCGTAAAATCTTTTATAAAATTCATTACTAAAACCATCTGGTCCTGGAATTTTTCCATTCTTTAATGTATTTATTGTTTCTTCTATTTCCTTAGTTGAGATTTGTGCACCTAATTCCTCTTGTTCACTCACATTGAGTTTTGGGAGCTTACAATTATCCAGGAACTCTCTAACTTTAGTATTATCTGCTACCGCTTTAGATGTATATAAATTTTGATAAAATTGAGCGAATCTTTTATTAATATCCTTAGGTAGTGTTAACAATTCCCCCTTTATTTGATTTAATCCTCAAAATCGTGTGGTCCTTTTCCCGTTTTTTCAGTTGTCGAGCCAGAAGCTTGTGTGGTTTATCCCCAAATTCAAAATTTTCCTGTTTTGTGATTTGAAATAATCTAATAACATTTGCTGATAATATTTTGTTTAATTTAAATTTCATTATTGTTATTTTATTATGTTTGTCTATAGTAGGCTCTTTAGCATTATCTAATTCCAATTCTCTAATTCGTTCTTCTAACTGCCTTTGTTCTTTCTTATTCCTTTTATTTAAAAAGGCTTGATATGAGATTATAGATCCTCTAATAACTGCTTTGAATGATTCCCATAACAGAACTGGTGAAATATCTGGGGTATCATTATTCTTTAAAAAAAGTTCCATCTGTTGTTTTAAATATATTTCCCCTTGTGGATCATTTAAGATTTGAGGATTAAACCTCCAAAACGATTTATTAGAAGGCATTCCTTCTAATTTAAAAAAAAAAGTTAACGGGGAGTGATCAGAAATTATACTATTGTGATATTTTGGGTTCAATGTATAGGGAATTAGTTTTGTATCCACTAAGAAATAGTCGATACGTGAATACGTTTTGTGTACCATTGAATAAAACGAGTATTCCCTTCCGACAGGGTTAGCGATCCTCCAAACATCTGTTATATTTGTGTTTTTTATGTAAGTATTTAAGATTTCTCTGGTTTTAGATTTTGTGTTGCGCCTACTCTGTTGTTAAGATTTATCCAAGTATGGATCTAAAACACAGTTAAAATCTCCCCCAATTATCACATTTTGATAATTGAACTCTGTAATTATATTCAAAATTTTATTAAAATATTGAGGATTATCAAAATTAGGCGCATAAATATTTACCAAGGTGATTGGGGTATCATGAATCTCTCCGGTAACTATAAGGTATCTCCCTTCCTTATCTGTCACGATATTCTTCGATTTAAATAGTATACCTTTTCGAATAATGATTGCTGTGCCTCTAGCTTTGGAAATATATGAAGATTGGTATGTTTGGCCTATCCAGTTTGCCTTCAATCTGGCTTGAGCTTGCAGTTTCAAGTGAGTTTCTTGTAGGAATATTATGTCCGAATTGAGTGACTTCAATTGTGCAAAAATCGTACCCCTTTTAATTGGTTCATTAGCACCCCTAATATTCCAACTACAGAATGTGATTCCTTCAAATTTCTTTTCTATATCGTCTTGCATTTTAAATTATTTACTACCTTTTAAACATGTGGTGCAAACAATACCTTAGGTCTCTGGCTGTTGGGCGAGCATTTGCAATATTAAATTCAATTATTACATCCCTCTCAAAATTGTCCTTAAGTAAAGAAACAAAAAAGTGTACATTATTGTAACATTAAAAAAAAAATCAAAAGAGTGAGGTTAGTGTCTAAAAATGACGACACTGTGACCAATTATCCACCTAATGGTGGTAGTTACACAATTAATGACTTCCGTAGTTGTTAATCGCATTAAGCTCCGTCCCCTTGAATAATCTTACAAAAGGGAGTTGGGACCCATTCAAAGCCAAATTTTATGTGTCAGCCTTACCGTATCTACCATATCTTTATCTATATACTTTTAAAACTCTCTGGCTGCCGTCCGTCTGTACGTCTGTACGTCTGTACGTCTGTACGTACAACGTTCTGCTTGACCTGTCCCGCCTTTGATACCGCCCCGCGCCCGCGCGGCGCGTGGAAACGCCGATAATTTTTACCGTTTCTAAAGAGGTTACGTTTATCTTTACGAATAGACGATCCTGATTAAATTTGGTCGTGTTTAGGTACGCTTTTTAAAATAAAATACCTCTCCCCCCCCCCAAACCAAACATTTCAAAATGTTTAAAAAAACAGCTCAGCCATAGAATGTTAGTAAAGATTCCGTTGTGTGATGTCACAATGCCCAATGGTCACAGATGTCCAATCGGAATGGATCCATTTACATATGCCTTGGCAGCAGCCCCAGCCCCAGCCCCTCCCCCCCAACTCCACAGCCTGTGTTGAAGGGCGTCGCCACGTGTGTGGGGGGATAGGGAATGGGGACATTTCAAGATGTTTAAAAAAACAGCTCTCAGCAATAGAATGTTAATGAAGGTTCCGTTTTGTGATGTCACAATGCCCAATGCTCAAAGATATCCAATCAAAATGAATCCGTTTACATATGCCTTGGCAGCAGCCCCAGCCCCAGCCCCTCCCCCCCACCCCCGCAGCCTGTGTCGAAGGGCGTCATCACGTGTGTGGCAATAGAGAAAGAGGATTGGGGGTGATAGGGAATGGGTAACAGATGGACTGTCCCTACCCCTCCTACTTCAACTCTCCCTCCCCACTCTTCCCCTCTCTCCTCTCCCCCTCCCCTCCCCTCCCACACCCTCTCTTCCCCCTCCACCACCCCTCTTCACCCCCATCTCCCCACTACCCCCTTCCCCTCTCTCTTGCACCACTCCCCTCTACCCCTCTGCCCCTCACTCACCACTCTTCCCCTCTCCCTCCCCCACCTCTCTCCCTCCCCTCTCCCTCTCTTCCCCCTACTCCTCTCCCCTTCCCCTCATCCCCTCTCTCCACCTCTAACATCCCCTCCCCCCCTCCCCCCTTCCTGCCCTCCCCGCTCTCCTCCCACTCCCCACTCTCCTCCCCGTCCCTCTCCCCCCACCCTGCTCTCTTCTCCCTCACCAATCTCTCCCCTTTCCTCCTCCCCCTCTCCCTCCCTCCCCTCTTCTCTCCCCACCCCGTCTCCCTCTCCCCCTCCCCCTCCCCCTCCAACCCCGTCGCCACCCTCCACCCTCCCCCACACCTCTCTACCCTTCTCCTCGCCTTACCCACCCCTCTCTCCTCCCCCTCTCCATCCCCTACTCCTCACCCCTCTCCCTCTCATCCCCCTCCTCCTCCCACCCCCATTACTCTCTCGTACATCCCCCTTCCCTCTCTCACCCCGTCCCCTTCCCCCTACCCCGCTATCCCTCTTCAACCACTCCCCCTACACCTCTCCCCCTCCCTCTCTCCCACTTCCACCACTCCCCCTACACCTCTCCATCTCCCTCCCCATTCTTCCACTTAACTCCCAAACCATCCCCATCTCCCTCCACAACCCCCTCCCCACCCCTCTCCCCCCTCCCTTCTCTCTCACTCCCCACTCTTCCACTCTCCCCCCCACCTCTATCCCTCCCCCCTCCTTCTCTCCCTCTCTCCCCTTCCCCTCATCCCCTCTCTCCACCTCTAACATCCCCTCCCCCCCTCCCCCCCCCTCTCCCCCCTTCCTGCCCTCCCCACTCTCTCTACCACTCTCCTCCCCCTCCCTCTCCCCCACCCTGCTCTCTTCTCCCTCACCAATTTCTCCCCTTTCCTCCTCCCCCTCTCCCCTCCCTCCCCCTCTCCTCTTCTCTCCCCACCCTGTCTCCCTCTCCCCCTCTTCTCTCCCCACCCCGTCTTCCTCTCCACCCCTCCCCCCGCCTGTGTTTGGGGGGTGGTTAGTGTGAGTGTGATGCTGCAGCCCCCCCCCCTCCCGCAAACGCGCGTTGGGAAAACAGCCCGCCAACAGTCTCTCTGTCTTTAAGACAGAACTGCAGATGCTTGAAAATCAAAGTTACACAAAAAAATGCTTCATAACCTCAGCGGGTGCAGCAGCATCTATGTATCAAAAGAAATAGACAACGTTTCGTGAAAACCCGTCTGAGGATGGGTTTCCGCCAAAAAGCATTGCCTATTTCCTTCACTCCATAGATGCTGCTGCACCCGCAGTGTTTCTCGAGTTTTATTGTGTGTACCAGTCTATCTGTCTCTTCCTCCTCCCCCACCTCACAATTTTTGTTTCTAACATTAAATTTTCTCTCTCTGCACCACCCCCCCCCCCTCGAGACGTACCTGAGAGGTGAGGGCTATTCGTCAGTGGATAGGGTGGAGATGGAATAAAAGAAGAAAATTAAAATATTAATATAATATCAAGGGGTGTGATGAGTGTGTGTGTTTGTGGGTGCCAGATTCACACCCCGCAACCCTGCTTTGGAGGTACAGACCCAACGGGTGGTTAGTGTGACGTCACAGCCCCCCGCCCCAAACGCACGTTCGGTGTCCAGACCCAACGGGTCTGCACTTGGTCTGCACTCCCCCACTCTTCCCCTCTCCCTCCCCACCTCTCTCCCTCCACCCTCCCTCTCTCCCTCTCTTCCCCCTACTCCTCTCCCCTTCCCCTCATCCCCTCCCCCCCTCTCCCCCCTTCCTGCCCTCCCCGCTCTCCTCCCACTCCAAACTCTCCTCACCCTCCCTCTCACCCACCCTGATCTCCTCTCCTTCCCCAATCTCTCCCCTTTCCTCCTTCCCCCTCTCCCCTCCGTCCCCTCTTCCCTCCCCTCCCCTCCCCTCTTCTCTCCCCACCCCGTCTCCTTCTCTCCCCCTCCCCTCCTCTCCCCAACCCCGTCTCCCTCTCCCCCACTCCCCCCGCCTGTGTGTTTTGGGGGGTGGTTAGTGTGAGTGTGATGCTGCAGCCGCAGCCCCCCCCCCCCAAACGCAAGGTAAACAAAAAAATGAAGTATAAACTCAGCGGGTGCAGCAGCATCTTTGGATCAAAAGAAATAGGCAATGTTTCGTAACAAACATTGCCTATTTCCTTCGCTCCATAGATGCTGCTGCACCCGCTGAATTTCACCACCTTTTTTGGGTGTACAAGTCTCTCTGTCTCTCCCTCTCTCTCTCTCTCTGCCCTTCTCTCTTCACAGCCCGCAGCTTAACTCATGAACACCAGCTCAAAACACCCCCCTTCACCTATCTCCAACATCCTCTCCTTACTCTCTCCACACCCACCTCTCTATCCCCCTTCCTCGCACCCCTTCCTCTCTCCCCCCTTCCTCTCCACCCTCCTCCTCCCCCTCTTCAAATTTTTTAAATTCTAACATTACATTTTCACTCTCTGCCCCCCCCCTCTAGACGCACCTGAGAGGTGAGGGCTATTCGTCAGTGGATAGGGTGGAGATGGGATAAAAGAAGCAAATTAAAAAATTAAGATAATATCAAGGGTTGTTATGAGTGTGTGTGTTCGTGGGTGCCAGATTCCCACCCCGCAACCGTGCTTTGGAGCAAAGGGGGTGGTTACTGTGACGCCACAGCACCCCCCCCCCCCCCACCCGCAAATGCACGTTCGGTGTCCAGACCCAACGGGTCTGCACTTGGTCTAGTATTTAAATAAATCTTCTCTAATCTCCAAGCTTATCTACCATTTACTTATGTTAACAATTATTACATTTTCTTCCTCCATACTAAACTGCCTTTGGTTGGAAGGGGTTAACCCGATTCAGGCACCTGGCTATTTGCCAAGATTCTGAATCTCCTCACCTCCTTCCGCACAAAATTTGAACTACAATTTATCATAATTTCTAAATTAATTTGTTAGTCTATTATAAATCTATTTACTTATATTTGAATAGTTATAATACCTTTAAATTTTATGATGCATCCATATCTCAGGTCTTTGGGTATTGGGGGAACCTTTGCATTACTAAGTTTTGTTGGCATATCCCTTTAACGCTTATCACTAAACAAAAAATACGAACATGTGACTTGATGTGGTAATAATAATTTTTAAAAAATTGAATGATATCCGTTCGATTTCAAGTCAAGCACAGTGCAGGGCCAACAATCCAATCCGTTCCATTGCAAGTCAAGCACAGTGCAGGGCCAACAATCCAATCCGTTCCATTGCAAGTCAAGCACAGTGCAGGACCAACAATCCAATCCGTTCCATTTCAAGTCAAGCACAGTGCAGGGCCAACAATCCAATCCATTCCATTTCAAGTCAAGCACAGTGCAGGGCCAACAATCCAATGCATTCCATTTCAAGTCAAGCACAGTGCAGGGCCAACAATCCAATCCATTCCATTTCAAGTCAAGCACAGTGCAGGGCCAACAATTCATTTCATTTAATGTCAAGCACAGGGCAGGGCCAACAATTCAATTAATCTCAAGCACAGTTCAGGGCTAACAATTCAGTTTACTCACGGGGCAGGCACAGTTCAATTCACTCACAGGACAGGCACAGCTCAGTTCAGTCAGCACGGGGCATGCACAGTTCAATTCTCTCATGGGGCAGGCACAGTTCAATTCACTCACGGGGCAGGCACAGTTCAATTCACTCACGGGCAGGCACAGTTCAATTCACTCACGGGGCCGGCACAATTCAATCAGCACGGCACAGACACAGTTCAGTTCAGTTCACACACGGCGTAGAATCACAGTTCTGGACACAACTCTCCACTCACGGTCATCCAGAGTGACTGACTCACGTCCGGCATCTGGGACTTTATTCTCCTGGCCCCCCAGAAGGGGCGTTACCTTCATCATGGTGAGTGATAGGCGAAAAGACGACACCACTCTTGAAAACGTTGACCACTTCCCCTACCTTGGCAGCATTCTTCGCCTGAGTTGTGCCAGCGGAGCCTATGCCAGACTCAGGAAAAGAGTCTTTGAAGACCGAGACCTAAAGGCTCAGACAAAACTGCTAGTCTACAGAGCCGTTGTCCTCTCCACCCTGTTGTATGGAGCCGAGTCATGGACCACCTACAGCAGGCACCGCGGTGAGAGCCCTGGAACAATACCATCAAAGATCCTTACGAAAGATTCTGAGGATCAGCTGGGAGAACAAACGCACCAACATTAGCTTTTTGGAGAAAGCCAACATGACCAGCATCACCACCACAATAATGCAGCACCAACTTCGATGGACTGGCCATGTCATCCGCATGTCCAACACACGTCTCCCTGAACAAATCCTGTACTTTCAATTGAAGGAAGGTCGGCGAGCCCCCGGCGGGCCAAAGAAATGCTTCAAGGACAACATCAAGAACAGTCTGAAGAAATTCCACATCACATCGAGCAACTGGGAGCACATTGCACTGGACAGGCGCTCATGGAGGAAATCCATGCAGGAAGGAGCTGCACGTCACAAAATGGAACCATGCCCGTGTCGCAGAGACAAAGCGACAGTACCGTAAGAAGAGAGAGAAGGGGGCTCGACGACTACCAACCACTGCCAGTCTCCACTGCCCACGTTGCACCAAGGTGTGTGGATCGCGGAACGGCCTCTACAGTCATCTGCAGACCCACAAGTAGACGACCCTATGGAGAGGAGAGGACAGTCATACTCATTTTGAGTGACTGCCGATGATGACAATCACTGATCAACCTGAGCACTGAATGTTCACATGAGAAAATGATTCTCAACCCCATTAAAGTTTCTGTGCACATATCTGCCAATTGGCATTTAAATTGAGAAAGTGGTAACACTGACAAGAAAAACAGCAGTCTGTCATAGTGGTATACATAGAAAAAATAACTACAGTCAACGAGCCTGACTTCTCCATCACAATTCCTGGCTACTTCTTATTCCACTGGCAGACTTACCAATCAGCATTGGTGGTACACTGGTACACAAGTGTGAAAGAGTAGTCCTGAGATATATTAAGATTGACTCTTTCACCCAGAGTTGTGAATCTGTGGAATTCTCTGCCACAGAAGGCAGTGGAGGACAATTCACCGGATGTTTTCAAGAGAGAGTTCGATTTAGCTCTTTGGGCTGACGGAATCAAGGGATTTGGGGAGAAAGCAGGAACGGATTTTGGATGATCACCCATGATCATACTGGCTCGAAGGGCTGAATGGCCTACTCCTGCATCTATTTTCTATGTTTCTTAGACTCCTGACTCCATGAAATTTCTCAGCACTTGGTCAAAATGGGAAAGGAAACCTCCTCCTGATCATCAATTACTCTCCCCACAGTGTCATACACACCAAACAATGTTGAAGGGCACAGGAGGCATAGCTAATTGAGCTGCAGCCTCACAGCTCCAGCAATCTATGTTCAATCCTGATCTAATGTGGCGTCTGCTTGTTCTCCCTGTGACCGTGTGGGTTTCCCGTGGCTGCTCGGCTTTCCTCCCACATCCCAAACACATGTGGGTTGTTGGGTTAATTGGTCATTTGGAATTGCTCCATGTGCTGATGCGTGACAAAATCGAGGGGAGGTGATGTGAAAGCGTTGAAAGAGATTGGGAATTTAGTGGTGGATTGGTCTGTGAGCGTTCTTCCATGTTCTATGGAAATATGAAAAAAAAATCAAAGTAGCAAGGGTACAGAATACTACTCCACTGGAGTCTCCAGATGTCAAGCATATTGAGTGGCTTGCTGGTAACACCACCTACCGTGCTGGCAGTATTCTGATGAATTTGACTCCCGCATTGGTTTAATGACAGGAGAAAGCCAACCAACACAAGTAAACCTATTTTACTTAATCCCCAACAATATGCTTGCTGCATCATTGTACCATGATGGCATTAGTACAAGTGAGAAGTACTATAACTGCAATTTCTAAACTTTGCAATGTCCAACTTTTAATTACCGTTACTACTCGGGGATGTGGTGGAGATATAGGTTACGCACTAACAGATAGCAAAAACGAATCTTCCAATTGTTGTATCTTGATTAATTGGTCTTTTATTGAAGTAATACAAAACAAATAAATAATTCATAACTTTTCGTTCTTTCTAACTATTTCTTCCGTGTGGTGTCTCCGTGAACATGAACGTGGACGTGATCGTGATCGTGGTAAAAACTGTTGTCCTCACCATCCCTCGAGGCAAACTAAACTCTAAATCTATGAGTCTGGGCGAGCCTCTCCAGATGTAGACACACCTCTCTACGTATCAAATCCCACCTACCAGCGTACATGCAGATAAGAACTAGAAATATTCAGACATGACTATAATATACTTAAGCATAAATGGCTTCTACAAGTACACTGACAAAACGTTATCCATTACACCCTCCATCTCTGTCTCAGAGGTGGAGGCTGGTTCTCTAGATGCTTTCAAGAGAGAGTTAGATAGAGCTCTTAAAGATAGCGGAGCCAAGGGATATGGGGAGAAGGCAGGAACGGGGTACTGATTGTGGATGATCAGCCATGATCACATTGTATGGTGGTGCTGGCTCGAAGGGCCGAATGGCCTACTCCTGCACCTATTGTCTATTGTCTATAATTATGCTAAATGGGCTGGACTCAGAAAAGAGCAAGAAGGTTAAAAAAGGCATCTTTGAATGATTGAGAACTATCACTAATAGCAGAAATTACTTTATAGCAGCCTGTAATCACGTAATCCCCAACCAGGTTCAATGAGGAGAACAGATGGGCATGGGAATAACATGATTCCACAACCAACTAATAACAGCAAAACTCTGAAGCCCTGCCACACCTGGTAATGAATGGTGGTAATCACTTAAACAATAATGGTAGGAGATAGCTCTAAGAACATCCCAATCTCATTTTGAAATTTTATTTCTATACCTTCATTATAGGTTTAAATAGGTTTAAATCTTGGAACTTCTTCCCCAACATTATTATCAGAATACCTTCAATGAAAAGACTGAAGTGGTCCCTGAAGGTAGCTCACCACCATCATCTCAAGGGCAATTAAGGATGGGCAATAAATGGTGTCCTTGCTAGCAAGACCCATATAAATCTGAAAAAAGTATTTAAAAATTAAGAGACCTATTGTTTGCAATGCTGATAGAGATCCAACCAGTAAATAAATGGAAGGTAGACACAAAATGCTGGAGTAACTCAGAGGGACAGGCAGCATCTCTGGAGAGAAGGAATGGGTGACGTTTCAGGTCGAGACCCTTATTCAGACTGGTGAAGGGTCTGAAGAAGGGTCTCGACTCAAAACGTCACCCATACCTTCTCTCCAGATATGCATCCTGTCCCGCTGAGTTACTCCAGCATTTAGTGTTTACCTTCGATTTAAACCAGCATCTGCAGGTCTTTCCTACACATAATAAATAAATGGTATGCTTTCTTTATGCAATAAAACAAAGACTTTTTGATAATATATATATCTGTTAAAAGAGATTACATTAAATAAGCAGCAACAAACTATCTTCTGGATAAACTCAGTAGGTCAAGTTGCATCTTTGGGTGGAGGAAGGAATTGTCGACATTTTGGGTCAAAATCCTGCATCAGGCTGTCCCTTTTGCAGGTCTTTGCCCAAAATAGTTATTTTTCCACCAAAGACGCTTCTTGATCTGTTGTGTTTCTCCAGAAAATTTGTGCTCCAGATTCCAGCATCTGCAGTCGTGTCTGTCTCAAAATTTGACAAACAATTTGAAAATGGGTAAAAGACTGACCCTTGGGTATTGAACTCTTTTTAAAGATAGTGTAGAAATGTACAGCTGGTAGATAGCATGTGGCAATGTCTGCTCTGGGAATTGCTGTTAGACTATTGAAAGACAAGACATTCTCAAAACCTGAAACTGGAACAATTATTCTCAGAGGGATACTTCCATTTTTAAGCCTCTGGCTAAATACTGTTGATTTAATCTCTTTAAATACTATTTCATTCTTTACAATGTTAAGGTGAGTTGGAACATAGAAATCTATCAGCCATCAATTTCATCTTAGAGCAACAACAATGGAAAGCGTCTTCTAAATTTGAAACATTGGCCCAGAAATGTAATCACATAGCGCACTTTTTTACATGCTTATACAATTGAATTGAGATGCAAAATCATTGGAATTTCCATTACATTTAGTATTGCAATTATTATGGTTAAGATTCAAGTGGCTTTTAAATGAACCAAATCAATATGGCTTCCATAACTTTCAAATAATCTATTAGTATATCATAGATAGACATGAAATGCTGGATGAACTCAGTGGAACAGACAGCATCTCTGGATAGAAGGAATGGGTGATGTTTCGGGTCGAGACCCTTCTTCAGACTGAAGTAGGGTCTCGACCCGAAACGTAGCCATCACGTGGTCTGCCCTGTTTCAATGAATGCAATCAACCCGGCGTACAAAATCAAATAAGATCAAATAGAACAAGTTGTCCTACAACTTTAGGCTGTGCACCACATATGCAAGAAGAAGAAGAAGAAGAGGAAGAAGAAGACCCGAAACGTCACCCATTCCTTCTATCCAGAGATGCTGCGTCCCACTGAGTTACTCCAGCATTTCGTGTCTATCTTCGGTGTAAACCAGCATCTGCTGTTCCTTCCTACACTATTAGTATATCGTACTGCAGCAGGAGCGGATATTCAGTAGAAGCCCTGCTTGTTACTTGGAGCAGTCATGCAGAAATCCAAGAAATAGTTGCAAGAGAAGGTCATCTGGTCCCTCGAGCTTACTCTTCTATTCAATTAGATCAAAGCTGATCAGATCCTGACGTCAGCTCCAATTTCCTTCCCTGACTTTCATATGTATTTAAAAATCTGTTTCTCTTGGCCTTGAATGTACTCTACGATTCAGTTTTCACAGCTTTCTGCTGAATAAAATCCCCATTATTCGGGATTCTCGGACTGATGAAATTCCTCTTCATCACTGCCTTAAATGAGAGATCCCTTATTCTGAAAGTAGTTCCAGATTCTCTGAAGAGAAGAAACTTCACCTCAATATTAACTTTATTAAGTCCTCCAGAATCTTTCCTTTGACAAAATCATTTTATTTTGCTAAACTGTATTAAGATTTTTTAAATCACCAGCTATTAGTTCTTCAAAGTGAATTTCCACATTTCCCCAATAACAAATATAAAAATAACTGAGCAATGGCTTTCGGCTGTCAGACTTCCTCCTTTCTCTAATAGGGTTTATTACAATTGCTTTTCCATTCCATTGGGACCTACTTTGAATTTACGATATTTTGGAAGATCACAACCAATGCATCCAACAAGTTTCCAACCAATTCCTTTCAGAGTTTATTTAGGATGTTGAACTATTGGTCCACAGGACTTGTCAGCCATTAGATCCATTAGATTCTCCTCCACTTGTTGAAGATTTTTTCTTACTTTTAGGATACTTTCACTGTATCTCAGTACACTTGACGATAATAAAGCAATACCGAGAAACCAAGACCAAAATCCACGTTTCCACCCTCCCCCCTAACATCCCATCCCTCCCCCACTTCTTCTGCCATCTGCTTCTGGTTCTGGTTCTTCTGCCATTTCCCTATCTTCTACGGGCTCCTATTATCACCTTCCTTACTTATCAGATACCAGCCCTCGCAGGTATCGTGCTTAACACCTCTACCAGCTGTTTCCACCAAGCTGTTTCCACCTACACGCTCCCTTTCCCTAGCTCCATCTGCCTCCAGATGTTTCTTGTTTTTCTCTCTTTTGCTTGCCTCCATCCATTACCTATCTGCCCTCTGCCTCCCTGCTCCACCCCTCCCCTGCATAGCTACATAGCTTCATATGTCCATCATTCTTCACCCTTCCTTGGCTTACCAATCACATCTGACCTCTGTTCACCCCGCCCCCTAATTTCCATCTCCCCTCTCCTGCCATGATGCAGTTTTATCCCAAAATGTCGACCATTCCTTTCCACCACACAAAAATCAGTCAATGTCTGCAGTGTCCACAATGTCTACAGAATGATCTGGGGGTATACCAGCTCTCTAAATGAAGCTGCATATTAATACATTTGCATTAATTTGCTCAAAGTAATGCACAAATGAATCTAACAGTGGTACGATGAATGGAAAGGGAGCCCATTCTATTTCCTTCCAGGCTACTGAGCAAAAGAACAGTAATTCACCACAGTAGCAGATAATTGAAATCTATGACAATTTCTGACACTGAAACAAACAATTCTGTCAAGTGTGCTTTTCACTTGACCTGAAATTCCTGATGGCTTATATGCGAGGTCTTTGGAACAGAGCTAAATGATAGAGGATGTATTGCATGATTGGATAAGAGCAGTAAAGAAATAAAAGTGACGTGATTTGCTACATGAATGTGCACTATTAACGACAGTTGCTTTCCAAGGTCACTGTACATTGACCATAGAACAACCCATCCATCATTCAACACAGATTTGGCCATAATTTTGGGTGGATGATTAGGAAATTGCAAATCATGGTTGCATTGATATCTATATTACTAAAAGTCTGATCTTGACCACTTCCTGTTGTTCTGTAAATTGATTTTAGAAAAAAAAACGCTGCCACTTACGGCTGTGATTTTTGGCCATCTTACTCAGAGTCCCCCACCGCTGCGCAGGTCAAGAGGATTTTTCCCATCGATGAAAAATAAAAGAGTTATTAGTGTTTAAAAAATGTTTAGATTCTCTCTCCTGAAGGCCACGCCACTTCCGGAGGAACTATAAAACCCGGAAGTGTTGAGTGCCTCAGTCAGTCTCTGCAAGATGGGGGAGCGAGAGGGTCACGTCTCTCAGTCTGAGCTGTGAATAACACTGAACACATGTCTACTAAACTGTGAGTGGTTTTACTGACCTGTCAGTGCCCTTAATGTGGTTGAAAATATAGTTTGGAAATGCTAAAGCTGTGTTGCCTTTGGTTTGGAAATGCTAAAGCTGTGTTGCCTTTCGTTTGGAAATGCTAAAGCTGTTGCCTTTGGTTTGGAAATGCTAAAGCTGTGTTGCCTTTGGTTTGGAAATGCTAAAGCTGTGTTGCCTATGGTTTGGAAATGCTAAAGCTGTGTTGCCTAATTAAAGTTGCCTTGCCTAATTAAAGTTGCCTTGCCTAATTAAAGTTGCCTTGCCTTCTATATAATTAAAAGTCTAATTTTGACCACTTCCTGTTTGCACTTTATATTGATTTTAGAAAAAATGCTACCATGTATGGCTGTGATTTTTGGCCATCTTACTCAGAGTCCCCCTCTGCTCATCAGGTGCTGAGGATTTTTCCCATCGATGAAAAATAAAAGAGTTGTTAGTGTTTAAATAATGTTGAGATTCTGTCTCCTGTCAATCACGCCAAGAAGGCCACGCCCCTTCTGATGGGAGGGGGGAGGGACTATAAAACCCAGAAGTGTGGGCGTGGCTCAGTCTCTGCAAGATAGAGGAGGGAGAGGTCGCGACTCGCTGTCTTTAGTGGCCTTACTCCCTGCTTGAAATGGTATGAAACTGCACTTGAATTTGGTGGCCTTGCACCCTGCTTGAAGTGGTAAGAAACTGCACTTGAATTTGGTGGCCTTGCATCCTCCTTGAAATGGAATTTCAAGGAATAGCCGTGTCAACTGCCAGCCCACCAGCCATGAGTGAGTGAGCTGCCAGCACAACAGGCTTGAGTAACTGAGCCCAAGAATCCATTCGGCCCACAATGTCCATACTAGCCCTCTGGAAACCAGTCCCTTCAGCCCACAACACCCATACTAGCGCTCCAGAAAGCCCCCCTCCCACCACTGGCCACCAATATTGGAATTGGTGGAGAGGTGGTATATTGCGTTGGGGAACCAGCCCTCCCGTGTGATGCTGGGACCCAACGGGTCCCACTTAGTCTAGTAAAAAATATAGTTGAAGGAAATTTTGCAAAATTACACCTGGATTACAAGAGAAATAATAAAATGAAACCTGGACTGTATCAGTTTGCTACAGCGACTCCATTATTTGAAAATTTCAAAAATATTCTGCGTCTAACCAAACAGATGAAACAAACATTGCTGGTCTCATGGTGAAGGAAAGGATCTGTTGAGAACTTCTGACACAGATTCATTTTTTTGAGTAAAGATCTGTTTTGATTAAAGAAATATTACTATTGTCTTAATTACCTGTATCTGATTTTATTTTTGTTGATCATCCACATGATACAAAAGTGGGTGGTTTTGCAGATAGTGAGGATGGTTCTGAAAATTTGCAGCAGGATCTTGATCGATTGGCCCATTGGCTGAGGAATGCTTGATGGAATTTAATATAGAGAAATGTGAGGTGTTGCACTTTAAAATCTAACATGGGCAGGACCTATACAGTGAATGGTAGAGCTCTGGGGAGAGCTGTAGAGCAGAGGAATCTAGGAGTACAGGTGCATGGTTCCTTGAAGGTGTAGTCTCGTCAATAGGATGGTCAAAAAGGTTTTTGGCACATTGGCCCTCATCAGTCAGAGTATTGAGTATATAAGTTGGGAGGTTATGTTGCAGTTGTATAAGATGTTGGTGAGGCTGCAATTAGAGTATTGTGTTCAGTTCTGGGCACCATGTTTTTGGAAAATGTTGTCAGGCCGGAAAGAGTACAACGAAGATTTACCAGGATGTTGCCAGGTCTGGAGGATATGAGCTACAGGGAGAGGTTGAGTAGGCTGGGATTCCATTCCTTGGAGCGCAGCGGATGAGGGGTGATAGAAACATAGAAAATAGGTGTACAGAGGGCAGTGGAGGTCAATTCACTGGATGAATTTAAAAGAGAGTTATATAGAGCTCTAGGGGCTAGCGGAATCAAGGGATATGGGGGAAGGTAGGCACGGGTTACTGATGGATGATCAGCCATGATCACAATGAATGGCGGTGCTGGCTCGAACGGCCAAATGGCCTTCTCCTGCACCTATTTTCTATGTTTCTATGTTAGGAGTAGGCCATTCGGCCCGCCATTCAATATGATCATGGCTGATCATCCAAAATCAGTGCCCCATTCTGGCTTTTTCCCCATATCCCTTGATTCCCTTATCCCTAACAGCTAAATATAACTCTCTCTTGAAAACATCCAGTGAATTGGCCTCCACTGCCTTCTGTGGCAGAGAATTCCACAGATTCACAACTTTCTGGGTGCAAAAGTTTTTCCTTATCTCAGTCCTAAATGGCCTACCCCTTATTCTTAAACTGTGACCCCCGGTTCTGGACTCCCCCAACATCGGGAACATTTTTCCTGCATCTACCATCCAATCCTCTATTTTATATGTTTCTATAAGATCCTCTCTCATCCTTCTAAATTCCAGTGAATACAAGCCCAGTTCAGCCATTCTTTCATCATACGTCAGTCTCGCCATCCCGGGAATTAACCTGGTGAACCTACGCTGCACTCCCTCAATAGCAATAATAGTGTATACAATCATGAGAGGAATAGATCGGGTAGAGGCACAGTCTCTTGCCCAGAGTAGTTGAATCGAGAACCACAAGACACAGGTTTAAAGTGAATGGTAAAAGATTTAATAGGAATCTGAGGGGTAACTTTTTCACACAAAGGGTGGTGGATATATGGAACAAACTGCCAGAGGAGGTAGTTGAGGCAGGGACTAACCCAACATTTAAGAAACAGTGAGACAGGTACATGGATATGGGCCAAACGCAGGCAGGTGGGACTACTGGTACATGTTGGCTGGTGTGGGCAAGTTGTGCCGAAGGGTCTGTTTCCACGCTGTAGCATACTATGACTATGGCTCCATCCCATCAAGTCCACACCGCCATTCATTCATGACTAATCTATCTTTCCCTTTTAACCCCATACTCCAGCCTTCTCCCCATAACCCCTGACACCCGTACTAATCAAGAATCTATCTATCCCTGTCTTAAAAATATCCATTGACTTGGCCTCCACAACCTTCTGTGGTAATGAATTCCACAGATTCACCACTCTTTGCCTAATGGCCTCTGGAACCTTACTGCAGTTCACAGCATTCAACTGTTCTCAACAGAACTTAAGAGGGCAACATATTGTTCCCAATCTGCTTCTGAAACTATCTAAAAATAGGGAAAATTAAAATTGTTCCTTCAGAAAGTTCCCCATTACTCTCCTGGTGGTATTGTGGAATTATTATTTTTCACAATTGTGCCTCATATATCCAATGATAAAGTATTGGTATTGGACTTTTAGTGCCAGTTTGAACTGTCTATTTATAACAAATATGAAAGGAGTATTAACTAAATCAAGCAGTAACACCAAGATACACTTAATTCAAAGTACAACTCTATACCAATGCATCCCTTATGGTTCAGGTGTATTCAATTATTCAAACAAATCATATTTACCTCTGGCCAGTAGTTTACTCTATCCTTAAGGAGTACAGCCCCATTCATTTGAAAGGGTTGTTCACCTTGAGTAAAAAGTGATCTGTATAATTTTTTTAATTTTATTTTAACTTAGTGTTGTTAATTAATTCCCTGTGCTTCAAGGTCTTTTTAATTAACGTATTTTTTAACAATAATGTTCAATTCATTTTTTAAGTCTACAGTATTCTGATTTTTATTTTAAAATAATTCAAAATTTTTTGATAGCAGTGACCTGTGAATGGCTCCTGAGGGGAAAGGCCTCAGGATCTCCCATCTTCACTCCATGCCCGCTCTGCTTTGTAGGATGTACAGATGCATAGGATCAGCTTTGCCAGCCTTCTGTGTCCCTATTAGGTTATGATGGGCAAACATGTTCTGCGGATGTCATTTTGGGACCTGGCCCATTGATTCAGATACTGAACAGAGAGTACTGAATATTGATAAACAAAATCCTATTATTGACATTACGCTAAATCACTGCACTAGACACATTGCCTCTGCTAAATTATAATGAAATAAATATCAATATAATTTCAGGTCATACTGAAAATCCACCAAATTCATATCTGGAACACTATTACTTTAATTGTAAATAGATTACAATCTGACAGTTCCTATTTAACCCAGTCTTCATTACATCGTAAGACCACATCGTAACTCAGAGCTAAGACCAGATCTGGAATACTAAATGTTATATTTTGATAAACTAATTCCATGTCTTTACTCTGCTGAATCAGGTTTCCAATTTCCAAGCCTATTGTAGTAATTTCTCAGGTCTGTTCTGATACAAATGTAGTGGAGCTCATGATCATATGGCAAATCGTGTACCGTCATCCTTCCAACAGTTGGTGGCTATCGTATAAGAGTTTGCGGGGAAATTTCCAAATTTATTCTCAAGGACAAACATAGAACATGACAGCACAAGAACAGGCCCTTCGGCCTCCAATGCCCAGTCCGAATATGATGCGTTAAACTGTTCTTTCCATACACCCACCACCCCTTTGTGTAACAATGTCACACCCCAGGTCACCGTTAAATGTTTCCCCACTCACCTTAAACCTATGTCGAGAATGGCGCAGTGGAGCGAGTCGAATGACGACTCCCTATAGCGAGTTTGCCGACTGCGTAAATTCGACCTCGGACGAAGCCACGACCCACCACTCGACGAGGGACCACTGTAGGTTGTGGTGGTCTCCGGCGCTTGCGGTGGTCTCCGGCGTTTGGCCGTATCTAACCGTGGAATCGATCGCCCTGCGGCCTACACCGCTAGCCGCTAGAACCCTGCACGCTGCCCCGAAGGACTGCTGGCGTTGACCTGTTCGCCTGCTTCTCCGCACGACATTCCCCCCCCTCTTTTGTAACCTCTTACCTGTCTGTGCACCATCGACGCTGGACACCTCCTGCACAGCACGCTGCACCAGCTGGATCTCTCTGCACCCCCAACCCGGACAGCCTCTCTGCACCTGCGCCGCTGGACAGCCCTGCACCTGCGCTGCTGGACAGCTCTCTGCCCTGCACTTGCTCGACGCCTCGCTGCACCTGCACTGCTGGACGGATTCTTTGCTCCCTCACTGCTGGACACCTCGCTGCACCCGCTCTACTGGACGGCCTCTCTGCTCACCCACCGCTGGCTTCTCTCTCTCCACCTGCACCGCTGAATGCCTCTCTTGCACATGCACCGCTGGACGGCCTCTCTGCCGCCCTCGCTGCCGGACACCCCATCGCTGCTGGAACCTCTCTTCGACTTCTCTGCTGGACACCTCTCTGCGCCCTCACCGCTGACCAACCTCTCTGCTGCTTCCTGCAGTTGCCTTGGGCTCCTCATCATGCTCAAATACTCGGCTCTGCGGCTGACTGGTCTCTTCAACAATCACACCATCCTGCATCCCAATCATTAAACAGTTTGGACTTCTGCCGTCGACCCCGTTACATCCACAGAGGCTCACGACGCAAGCTTGTTTGCTTCGGCCATGGACATTCCATTCCATCCATCTGCTCACTATCACGCTCTGCCCCACCTCAACCGTGTCACCCCCCATCCCAGCTGACCACATGCACTGTCAACTGGGACAACCTCAGATCTCTCCAGCCTGCCCCCATCCCTCCACCCTCTCACAATGCCAACTTTGCCCTCCTCAACACCCGGTCGCTCAACAACAAAGCCCTTGCCCTCCATGAACTAATCCTTGACAAACACTCTTGACTTCCTTCTGCTCACTGAACATGGCAACAACCCAATGTCTTCTCTCCCTCAACCAAGCATCCCCATCTGGATTTAATTATATTTCAAACCCCGCCCCTCCCGCCATGAGGCGCCTCGCTGTTTTTTCAACCAGAACTTTCCGATCGCTGAACTCACCCCCCCCCCCCCCAGTAGCATCATTTGAATTCCTTGCCTTCAAAGCCCTTACCTCCATGACAGTCATCCTCATTTACCGGCCACCTAAACCAAACCCCTCCTTCCTATCTGACTTCACTGAATTCCTCACACTTGTCTCATCTCTCTCCTACGTCTGCTGCTACTTGGTGACTTAAACATTCATATGGACTCCCCCACCTGCAAGTTCGCATCTGAATTCGCTTTCTACTTGATAACTTCTCTCTCACTCAGCACGTCACCTTTCCCACTCATGACAAAGGTCACATCCTTGACCTGGTCTGCTCCACAAATCAACCGGTACTCGACTCCATCCATGCCTCTACCCCCTCTCTGTTCATAAGCTTATACGGTTCACCATCCCTTCTCTGACACCTCACCCCCGCTTCCTCCGAGAAATCACCTTCCGTAATCTAAAATCCATCGACCCTCACCATCTCTCTGACTGCTCTCCACCACTCTCCCCCTGGATCACCCACATCTCACCTGATGATCTCACAAACCATCTTAATTCCACCTTGTCTACCTCCCTTAACACTCTGGCTCCCCTCAAAACAAGAACCGTAACTTGTAATAAATCTTCACCCTGGTACACACCTGCACTTCTGTAAGCTGAAACAGATTGGTCGCCGACTTGAACGACTCATAAAGAAATCACCTCTCACAGTCCACCATGAAGCTTACAAACTCCACCTCACTGCCTACAAAGATGCCCTCCATTGCTGCTAAATCTGCATACCTCTCCTCCATATTCACCGACCCCTGCCTAAACCACAGAACCCTCTTCTCCACAGTGTGCAACCTCCCTCAAGCCTCGAGCCAACACTCTCCCGACCTCCACTCCGGATCTCTGCAACTCATTCCTCCACTTTTTTTCTGACAAAATCAGCACCATCTATCAATCCTTATCCCCTGTACCTGACTCCCCAGCATCTACTCCACCACCTACCAAGGCCCCTCCTTTCAACATCTCCGCTGATCTCCATACCCCTCCCCCTCACTGCTTCCTCTCCCAGTTTGACCCGGTCACCCCTACTGAATTCTCCAAACTCATCAGCTCTTCCAAACCCACTACCTGCTCCCTTGACCCTCTCCCCACTCCCCTGCTGAAGTCCTGCCTCCCCACTCTCTGCCCCTACCTCACTAATCACTTCAACTCCTCATTGTCCCAAGGAATTGTCCCCTCTGCTTTCAAAACTGCTGCTGTCACACCAATCTTAAAGAAACCTGGTCTTGATCCCTCCTCTCTCATTAACTACCGCCCTATCTCAAACCTCCCCTTTCTTTCAAAAACCCTGGAGCGTATCGTCGCGTCACAACTTCATTCCCACCTCCTCGCGTATAACCTATTCAAACCCCTCCAATCTGGCTTTCGCCCCCTCCATAGCACAGAAACTGCTCTCTTCAAAGTCCTCAATGACCTCCTTACCTCTGCTGACACTGGCTTCCTCAATATCCTCATCCTCCTCGACCTGAGTGCAGCCTTCGATACCGTGAATCATAACATCCTGCTCACCAGACTTAGGGACCTTGGCATTGAAAGTTCTGCACTCAGCTGGCTCCGTTCCTACCTTTCCAACCGATCCCACTTCATCTCTCTCCATAACCACACCTCTGCCACACCCACTGTCACTCAAGGCGTTCCCCAAGGCTCCGTTCTTGGTCCCCTCCTCTTCATCATCTACATCCTCCCCCTTGGTCACATACTCCGTCACTTCAACCTGGACTTCCACTGCTATGATGATGACACCCAGATCTATCTCAGCACCAAGTCCCCCCACCACCCCCCTCTCTCCCATATCAACTCCTGCCTATCAGCCATCAAATCTTGGATGCAACTCAACTTCCTTAAATGAAACAGTAGCAAAACAGAATTTCTCCTCATTGGCTCCAAATCAACACTCACTAAAATTAACAACCCCACTCTCACTATCGACGGCACCACTGTCTCCCCATCTCCTCAGGCACGCAACCTTGGCGTGATCTTTGACTCAACCCTCTCCCTGAGCCTCACATCCGCCATGTTGTCAAAACATCATTTTTTCACCTCCGCAACATTGCCAAAATCAGATCCTCTCTCACACCGCCCGCAGCTGAAAGACTCATACATGCCTTCATCTCCTCCCGACTGGACTACTGTAACTCTCTTCTCTTTGGCATCAATTCCAGCAACATCAACCGACTCCAACTGGTCCAGAATGCAGCCGCCCGACTCATTACCCACACCAAATCCTGGCACCACATCACCCCAGTTCTCAAAGAACTCCACTGGCTTCCCATTTCCCACCGGATCATCTACAAAATCCTGGTCCTCACCTACAAAGCCCTCAACCACTTGGCCCCCCCTTATCTCATTGACCTCCTCTCCCCCTACCAACCCTCATGGTCCCTCAGATCCACATCAGCTGGTCTCCTCTCCACTCCGAAATCAAACCTCTGCATTTTTGGAGGCAGACCCTTCTCCAGGGCAGCTCCCAGGCTCTGGAATTCCCTCCCACAACTGATCCGAAATTCTGAGTCCCTCACCATCTTCCAGTCCCGCCTCAAGACCCATCTCTTCACCTCTGCATACCCTTAGTCCCATGTTCCCCTCCCCTTTGCATCTCTGTCTTACTGCTCTATTTTGTTTTGTTTATTCTTGACTCTCAATGTAAAGCGACTTTGAGTCCTGAAAAGCGCTATATAAATAAAATGTATTATTATTATTATTATGTCCTCTGGTTCCCGATTTCCCCACTCTGGGCAAGAATCTCAATGTGTTTACGCGATCTATTCCTCTCATGATTTTGTATATGCCAGGACTTTGGTAGCATTGACAAGAATTATAGTTGGACTAGAGTAAGTGGGACCCATTGGATCCCTATAATAATAATATAATAATAATAATACATTTTATTTATATAGCGCTTTTCAGGACTCAAAGTCGCTTTACATTGAGAGTCAAGAATAAACAAAACAAAATAGAGCAGTAATCCTATCACATGGGAGGCCTGGTCCCCCAACGCAACCCGTTCCCCAACGGAATATTCCACCACTCACCCGTTCCCCCAACGCAACCCGTTCCCCCCAACGCAATATTCCACTACTCACGCCTATCCCCCACCCATCAAATCTACCCCTCCCTGTCCCCCTCTCCCCCTCTCCCCCTCTCCCCCTCTCCCCCTCTCCCCCCTCTATCCCACCTGGCCAGGCCCTGGCTGTCAGCGGCCGAAGCAGTCGCGGACCTGGGCCTCGATCGAGCCGGGTTCACTGTGTCGGGGCGGGATGAGGGTGGCGGGCGGTCGAGCCAGAGCTGCCCGCAGAGCAGGAAGCAGTGGCTGTCACGGCGATGCCCCTTCCTGAGTGACATGAGAGACCAATCTGCGTGGCGGCGACTGACAGCAATCTGAGCATGCATGGTTTTTACAATAGACAATAGACAATAGTTGCAGGAGTAGGCCATTCAGCCCTTTGAGCCAGCACCACTAATCAATGTGATCATGGCTGATCATCCCCAATCAGTACCCCGTTCCTGCCTTCTCCCCATATCCCCTGACTCCGCTATCTTTAAGAGCCCTATCAAGCTCTCTCTTGAAAATATCCAGAGAACCGGCCTCCACCGCCCTCTGAGGCAGAGAATTCCACAGACTCACAACTCTCTGTGTGAAAAAGTGTTTCCTCATCTCCGTTCTAAATGGCTTACCCCTTATTCTTAAACTATGGCCCCTGGTTCTGGACTCCCCCAACATCGGGAACATATTTCCTGCCTCTAGTATGTCCAACACCTTACTAATCTTAACTGTTTCAATAAGATCCCCTCTCATCCTTCTAAATTCCAGTGTATACAAGCCCAGCTGCTCCATTCTCTCAGCATATGACAGTCCCGCCATCCCGGGAATTAACCTTGTAAACCTACGCTGCACTCAACAGCAAGAATATCCTTCCTCAAATTAGGGGATCAAAACTGCACACAATACGCCAGGTGTGGTCTCACGAGGGCCCTGTACAACTGCAGAAGGTCCTCTTTGCTCCTATAACTCCTCTTGTTATGAAGGCCAACATGCCATTCACTTTCTTCACTGCCTGCTGTACCTGCATGCTTACTTTCATTGACTGATGAACAAGGACCCCCCAATTCCGTTGTACTTCCCCTTTTCCCAACATGACACCATTTAGATAATAATCTGCCTTCCTGTTTTTGCTACCAAAGTGGATAACCTCACATTTATCCACATTAAACTGCATCTGCCAAGCGTCTGCCCACTCACCCAACCTGTCCAAGTCACCCTGCATTCTCATAGCATCCTCCTCACAGTTCATACTGCCACCCAGCTTTGTGTCATCTGCAAATTTGAATCCCTTCATCTAAATCATTGATGTATATTGTAAATAGCTGCGGTCCCAGCACCGAACCTTGCGGTACCCCACTAGTCACTGCCTGCCATTCTGAAAGGGACCTGTTAATCCCTACTCTATGTTTCCTGTCTGCCAACCAATTTTCTATCCATGTCAGCACTCTACCCCCAATACCATGTGCCCTAATTTTGCCCACTAATCTCCTATGTGGGACCTTATCAAATGTTTTCTGAAAGTCCAGGTACACTACATCCACTGGCTCTCCATTGTCCATTTTCCTAGTTACATCCTCAAAAAATTACAGAAGATTAGTCAAGCATGATTTCCCCTTCGTAAATCCATGCTGACTCGCACGATCCTGTTACTGCTATCCAAATGTGCCGCTATTTCATCTTTTATGATTGACTCCAGCATCTTCTCCACCACCGTTGTCAGGCTAACTGGTCTATAATTCCATGTTTTCTCTCTCCAGCCTTTCTTAAAAAGTGGGATAACATTAGCTACCCTCCAATCCACAGGAACTGATCCTGAATCTATAGAACATTGGAAAATGACCACCAATGCATCCACGATTTCTAGAGCCACTTCCTTAAGGACCCTGGGATGCAGACCATCAGGCCCTGGGGATTTATCAGCCTTCAGTCCCATCAGTCCACCCAACACCATTTCCTGCCTAATGTGGATTTCCTTCAGTTCCTCCGTCACCCCAGATCCTCTGGCCACTAGTACATCAGGAAGATTGTTTGTGTCCTCCTTAGTGAAGACGGATCCAAAGTACCTGTTCAACTCATCTGCCATTTCCTTGTTCCCCATAATACATTCACCTTTTTCAGTCTTCAAGGGTCCAACTTTGGTCTTAACTAATTTTTTCCTCTTCACATACCTAAAGAAGCTTTTACTATCCTCCTTTATATTCTTGGCTAGCTTATCTTCGTACCTCATCTTTTCTCCCCGTATTGCCTTTTTAGTTATCTTCTGTTGCTCTTTAAACATTACCCAATCCTCTTGCTTTCCACCCATCTTTGCTACGTTATATTTCTTCTCTTTTATTTTATACTGTCCCTGACTTCCCTTGTCTGCCACGGTCGCCCCTTACTCCCTTTAGAATCTTTCTTCCTCTTTGGAATGAACTGATCCTGCACCTTCTGTATTATTCCCGGAAATACCTGCCATTGTTGTTCCACTGTCATCCCTGCTAGGATATCTTTCCAGTCAACTTTGGCAAGCTCCTCCCTCATGGCTCCATAGTCCCCTTTATTCAACTGTAACACGGACTCCTCCGAATACCCTTCTCCCTCTCAAATTGTAGATTAAAACTTACCATATTATGGTCACTACCTCCTAATGCATCCTTAACCTCAAGTTCCCTTATCAAATCCTGTCTGTGTTTTCGATAGGAGGTATACCCATGAATATTCAGTTCCCAGCCCTGGCCCTCTTGCAGCCATGTCTCTGTAATTCCCACAACATCATACTTGCCAATTTCTAACTGAGCCTCAAGCTCACCCACTTCATTTCTTATACTTCGCACATTCATATACAACATATACTTTGACTTTGGTATTCACCTCCCCTCCCACACCGCTCACAATTGGCCCTGACCTTACTCTCTTTTCCCTTCTCGAACTTTCATTCCCATTAATTCGGGAGTCTTTTGTAACTTTTCCTGTACTCACTTCCCCTTTAACTCCATCTTTATACTCCCAATTTGTCAATCCATCCCCCCCACTATTTAGTTTAAACCCACACGTGTAGCCCTAGCAAACCTGCCTGCCAGAACGTCGGTCCTCCAGTTAAGGTGTAACCCGTCCCTTTTGTACAGGTCACCCCTACCCCAGAAGTGGTCTATAAACCTAAAACCTTGCTCCCTGCACCAGCCCCTCAGCCACACATTCAGATCCCCTATCTCATTGTTCCTGTCCTCACTAGCACGAGGTACTGGAAGCAATCCAGAGATAACCACCCTAGGTCCTGCTTTTCAGTCTTCTTCCTAACTATCTAACTCGCTTTGCAGAACCTCATTACTCTTCTTCCCGATGTCGTTTGTGTCTACGTGCACAACTACTGCCGGCTGTTCACCTTCCCTCTCGAGGATGTTCTGAATTCAGTTTGTGATATCTTGAACCCTGGCACCAGGGATGCAACAGACCATCCTCGAGTCTCACCTGCCGCCATAGAATCTCCAGTCCGGACCTCGGACAATGGAGTCACCCACCACTATAGCTCTGCCCGACGTCGGTCTCGCCGGTCGAGTCTAATCCCTAGGATTGGAGCCACCGACCTGTCCGCCGCTCGGACTGGAAGTGTCGTCTCCCCCGACAGCTCCCAAGAGGGCGTACCTGTTTTCATTAGGCACAGCCACCTCGGTCACCTGCACTCAGTCACACACCTTCATTCTTCCCATTTCCTCGGTGTGACGACGTCACTGTAGATCCTGTCCACTCCTCCGACAGCACCCAAGAGAGCGTACCTGTTTTCCTTCGGCACAGCCGCCACGGTTACTCCCCTTTCTCTCAGTCACACACCTTCGTTCTCCCTGTATCCTTGGCGTGACAACCTCACTGTAGGTCCTGTCCAGGAATCTCTCGTTATCCCGGATGGCCCTGAGGTCATCTAGCTGCTTCTCCAGTGCCCCAACACAGTCCTTCAGGAGCTGAACCTGGACACACTTACCATAGTTGTAGCAGCCAGAGGCTCCATCGGTGTCTCTGGCCTCCCACATCCTGCAAACATCACACTGACTCATCTTACCCGTCATGTGTTCACCGCATCCCGTATTCTCCAGCTTTTTGCATAGTCTCCTTCCCTCAGCCTCCTCGCCGAAGACTCTTGAGCCAAAGACAGGCACGATTTTTAAACCTCGATAACTTTTACAATATACCACCGATCAGAACGAAATTTGGTACACTCGCAGCACATGAGAACGGTGAGTAAGGGGTTGTACCGTTTTTGCGCAAATAGAAAAACCCCGCAAACCGGAAGAGCTCAAGAACAGAGTTTTAGTTTTGTATAGATAGAAGATGGAGTAATTTTGAACTACTGATCATCAAACCACATTTGACGCAGAGAATTCTATGATGTACATACATTCTAAGGTTTAAACATCTCTAGGAATAAAACTAGTTCTCAAGGGTATGAATCAATCTAATAACATAACATCGTTATTTCATGAACATATCACAAACAACATGACAGTTATTATGTGCAGGAAGGAACTGCAGATGTTGGGTATACACCGAAGATCTTGGCGTAACTCAGCGAGACGAGCAACATCTCTGGAGAGAAGGAATTGGTGGCGTTTCGGGTCGACACTCTTCTTCAGACTGAAGCCCCTGTCCCACTTGGCGACTTTTTTCGGCGACAGACGAAAAATAGGTTGTCGCCTCATGGTCACCAGGATGACGCCAGGTGACGTACGATGTCGCAAGGTCATGATCACGGTGAATTCCTTTTGCAACAACCTGCGTCATCATACGCCATCATACGTCAACCGGCGACAGTGCCTGCATCAAGGTACGGATCAAAATGACGTTACTTGTCTTCTGTGGTCTTCAGATGTCGCAGACAGTGTCGTAGCTTGTCGCATCTTGCCATATCGTGTCGCGCGTGGACGTATGTTGACCTCGATTGTCGTTTGACATCTGTATGGTCGTAGGATGTCGTAGGTTGTCGTGTGTTGTCGCTGTTGTGATCGTCGCAGGTCCCGGATGATGTGAATTGTCGCAGATTGTCGTCAACTGTGTCGTAGCTTGTCGTACAACTTGGTGGTTTTTCAGCGACCTGGTACGTGAAGCTGGCAGTCACCAAAAATATCGCAACGTGGGACAGGCCCTTGAGAGTCAGGGGGTAGTGAAACTGGAGATATGGATGGGGACAAAGAGAAAGTAAGGTGTGAAAACAACAGATCAAAGCAGACAATGCTCAAGGAAATGTAGAATGGTTCATTGTTGGCTGAAGGGAAGGTGACAACAAGGCATACAAACAGTAAAATTAATCAGGAGACAGTGAAACTAGTCGGAGGACTAGGGTATGGTAGGGACAGCGAGAGAGGAAGAGCAAGGGTTACTTGAAGTTAGAGAAATCAATTTACATACCGCTGGGTTGTAAACTGCCCAAACGAAATATGAAGTGCTGTTCCTCCAATTTGCATTTGGTCTCACTCTGACAGTGGAGGAGGTCCAGGACAGAAAGGTCAGTATGGGAATGGGCAAGGAAGTTAAAATGTTTAACAACAGGGATATCGCGTGGCCTAGGTGGACTGATCAAAGGTGTTCAGCAAAATGATCGCCAAGTCTGCGTTTGGTCTTGCCGATATATAGGAGTCCACACCTGGAACAACAGACACAGTAGATGAGGTTGGAGGAGGTGCTTGTGCACCTCTGCTTCACCTGAAAGGACTGTCGGGGTTCTTGGACAGAGTTGAGGGAGGAGGCATAGGTTCCTATTGGTGTTGAGTCTCCTGCAGTTGCAGGGGAAAGTATCTGGGGAGGGGGTGGTTTGGGTGGGAAGGGATGAGTTAACAAGGGAGTTACGGAGGGACAGGTCTCTGTGGAAAGCGGAAAGGGGTGGAGATGGGAAGATGTGGCTACAGGTGGGACCCCGTTGGAAGTGTCGAAAATGTCAGCTATGCCTGCCTGTTTGTAGGTAGGTGGAGCAATCCCTGTTCCAGGCGTACACTGGCCCTATCCCTGAACTCTATTTCCGCTACATTGACGACCGCATCGGGGCTACCTTCTGCACCTATGCAGGACTCACTGACTTCATTAACCTCACTACTAATTTACATCCTGCACTCAAATTCACTTTGACCATCTCCGACATCTCCCTACCATTTCTTGATCTCACCGTCTCCCTCATAAAAATAGACTATCGAATGACATCTGTTATAAACCTACTGATTCCCACAGCTATCTAGACAACACTTCCTACCACCCTGCCGCCTGCAAAGACTTTATCCCCTACTCCGAATTCCTCCGTCTACTGTGCATCTGCGCCCAAGATGACGTGTTCCATACCAGGACATCTGAGATGTCCTCATTCTTTATGGAATTAGGGTTTCCCATCTTCTATCATAGATGAGGCCCTCACAAAGGTCTCCTCAATATCCCACAGATCCACTCTTGCTCCTCCTCCCCTCAGTCACTACAGGGAAAGAGTCCCCCTTGTCCTCACCTTCACCCCATCAGCCGTCGCATACAGCACATAATCCTGGGACATTTTCACCACCTCCAATGGGATCCTAACACTAGCCACATCTTCCCATCTCCACCCCTTTCCGCAGAGACCGTTCCCTCCGCATTAACTCCCCGTTAACCCGACCCTTACCACCCAAACCACCCCCTCCCCAGGTACTTTCCCCTGCAACCGCAGGAGATGCTACACTTATCCCTATACCTCCTCCCTTAACTCCGACCAAGGACCCTGACAGTCCTTTCAGATAAAGCAGCAGTTCACTTGCACCTCCTCCAACCTCATCTACTGTATCCGCAGTTCCATGTGTGAACTATATATCGGCAAGACCAAGCGCAGGCTCAGCTATCGTTTCGCGGAACAACTCCGCTCCGTCAACCTCAACCTACCTGATCTCCCGGGTGCTCACCACTTTAACTCTCCCTCCCATTCTCACATTGACCTTTCTGACCTGGGCCTGTCACTGTCAGAGTGAGGCCCAGCGCAAATTGGAACCAAACCTCATATTTCGCTTGAGCAGCTTATACCCCAGTGGTATGAATATTGACTTCTCTAACTTCAAGTAACCCTTGCTTTCCCTCTCTCCTTCCCTTCACCTTCCTAGTTCGACTAGTCTGACTGTCCCAGATTAAATTTTATCTCTGTATGCCTCGTTGTCATCTTCTCCTAGCTACCAATGATCTATTCTACATTGTCCTTGATCCCATCACTTTTGATGTCTCGTTTTCACACCTTACCCCTCCTCATCTGTCTCGCTCTCCCTTGACTCTCAGTCTGAAAAAGGGTCTCGACCCGAAATGTCACCCATTCCTTCTAACCAGAGATGCTGCCTGTCCCACTGAGTTACTCCAGCATTTTATGTCTATCTTCGGTTTAAACCTGCATCTGCAGTTCCTTCCTACACATCTACCCCTGATTTGCCTTTTCCTTTAAAAATTAAGGTAAACTCTTCGCACAGACTAAGTACCGTTGACTTTGCTTATTCGTGTAAAACAGATTATGGCAATTTGGCAGTTAATTTTACATGTCTATCAATTTGTATTTGCATTAGATTCAGAATTACACCCTGGCTTATGGGAGGAGCTGTACATCATTGGTAAGATCACACTTTTGAGTATTGTGTGCAGCTCTGGTTGCCCAGCTACAGGAAGTATGTTGTTAAGTTGGTGAGGGTACAAGATTCACCCGAATATTGTCAGGACTTGCGGGTTTGAGTTATAGGGAGAGGATAGAAAGGCTGGGACTTTTTTATTTGGAATGTAGGGGGTTGAGGATTGCCCAAAGTGAGATGTACAAAATCATGATGGGCATGGATAGAGTGAATGCCCACAGTCTTTTCCCAAGGATAGAGGATTCTAAAACTAGAGGGCATAGGCTTAAGGTGCGAGGGGAGAGATTTGCGGCATCTTTGACGGAACCTTTTCACTCAGAAGGCAATCCATATCTGAAATGAGCTGCCAGAAGAAGCTGTGGAAGTGTATACAATTATGACTTTTGAAATACATTTGGACAGATATATGGATATGAACGTTTTAGAGGACTATGGACTAAATGCTAGCAAATGGGAGTCGCAGAGAATGCCAACTTAGTCAGCGTTAGACTGTAAGGAGGGCCGAAAGGCCAGTTTCTGTGCTGCTGCTCTATGACTATGACCTTTCAGCAGTCAGATAACAGCGGGCAAAAAGCTCTTCCTTTTTCATTTGGACATATTTTACTTGTTTGTTGGACAATTACCGCAACAATAATAATGCCAAAACCATCCTTTTCACTCCTAATGCAGCAGCTTCATTTCTAAAATAAAAAACTACTCTGACCTTTTCCTGCTTCCCAAACAGAAGAAACGCATTGCTCCTTCATTTAAAAAAAATGTTCAATGACTCATTTTATATTTTATGCATTCGATGAATGAAGCAATTGCAGCCCAATACAAAAAAGATTTATAAGGTGTCAATTGGTGTTGACGTGAAATTTCAATGAGAGCATTGCTTCTGCACAAAGCTAACTCCCCTTTCATGAATATTTCTGCTTTGTGAAAAAATTGAAAATTCAAATACCACTTTCAACTGTACTCTCAGCACATATGGCAATTCGGTCCCAAGAATATTCTCGAAAAGATTGCTGGTCAAATATGTGAAGTTGCCAGTTTCCAGTGTTAACGCAGTTCTGCATTTATGTAGAGCAATAAAGCAGCATCTCTAGTATTATCATATTAATTAGGCTCATACCCATCATCATCTTGCCCAGGGTATGGAAACCAAAGCAGCAGAGGTTGCCATGGAAAGACAGAGCAGGTAGATGTGATGAACTGTACCTTGTTTTAGTGAAACTGTCCATGAGTCTGGAGGTATGCATTTTTAACACTTCTGTACCTCTTGCCTGCTCATAATCATAATCATACTTTATTAGCCAAGTATATTTTGCAACATACGAGGAAATTGATTTGCCATACCAATAAAAAGCAACAAAACACACAAAATACATTTTTACATAAATATCCACCACAGCGATTCCTACACATTCCTCACTATGATGGAAGGCGAAAAAAAATTGGGGCCTCGAGCCTTCCGTTGACGGGATGATCTTGGCTCCCGTAGCCGGCGTCGGGCCCTCCGTATCGGGGCGATCAAGCTCCCACATCGGGGGATCTCAGCTCCCCCGCGCCGGCAGATCGGACCCCGGGTCGGGGCTGGTCGACCCTTCTGCGACTTTGCAGCTTCCTGACATCAGTCTCTACCCGAGACTGCGAGCTCCGCGATGGTGAAATCCGGGAGAGGGGAGAAGATGGAGTGACTGGGGTGAGACTCATCTTTGATTATTTTGGTGGCCTTGCCGAGGCAACGTGAACTGTAAATGGAGTCAATGGAAGGTATTAAAGAAGGAACTGCAGATACTGGAAAATCGAAGGTACACAAAAATGCTGGAGAAACTCAGCGGGTGCAGCAGCATCTATGGAGCGAAGGATTGCCTATCTCCTTCGCTCCATAGGTGCTGCTGCACCCACTGAGTTTCTCCAGCATTTTTGTGTACCATCAATGGAAGGTAGTTTGGTTTGTGTGATGGTGTGGGCTGCGTCCACAATTCCCTGTAATTTCTTGGAGTCTTGGATGGAGCTGTTCAACAGCATGGTTTGGGAGGAGGACACCTGCAAGACAGATGAACTAACAAACAAATAAAAGAACAGAAATCTGAAGAAGGGTTCCAACTCAATACGTCGACTGTCCATTCCCTCCAGAGGCTGCCTGACCTATGGAGTTCCTCCAGTATTTTTTGTTTTGCTCAATGAAAGAATATGATAATAATATGTAAATAAGTGTGATGTTGTATGTTTAGGTTTATTATTGTCACAGGTCACGAGGTACAGTGAAAAGGTTTGTTTTGCATGCCATCCAAATAGTTCAGATATATCATACATAGGCAGCCAGTTCAAATTCAAGTGCAATAGATAGAGCAACGGGGAAGACATAGAGTACAGAATATAGTGCTCAGCATTGAAGCACATTGTAACACATAAGATCCTTAAATAAAGTCCAATGTCCACAATGGGGTAGAAATGAATCAAACAGTACCTTTGCTTATGGAAAGACTATTCAGAAGCCTGAAAAAGGAGGGGAAGAAACGGTCCCTGAGTCTGGCAATGTGCGCTTTCAAGCTTCTGTACCTTCTGCCACATGGAAACAGGGAGGAGAAGGAATGACAGGAGTGGAACAGTCTTCGATTATGTTGGCTGCTTTTCAGAGGTAGTGCAAAGTGAAGATGGAGTCAATTTGGGGAAGTATGGTCTGTGTGATGGACTAGGCAACATCTATAACTCTGTAATTTCTTGCAGCCTTAGGCAGAGTTGTTCCCAAACCAGGCTGTGAAGCAACCTGACGATATGCTTTTATTGGTGCCTCTGTAATATTATGTCTGTATGTGAATTCTGAGACAAACCTAGAATAAATTAGAGAAACGTTCTAGCGCCCTTTATGTCTCCTGTATATTACTCCATACTACATCATTATGGACAAGGAACTTGCAGGATCTGCTCAGCCCATTGAGTCCACGCCAGCTCTTATAGAAATCCTATCGGTGCCATTTTCTCATTTATTTCCCTACAACTTATTCTTTCTCACTTGCCAAACACCTACTGGTGTTCCTGCCACCCACATTTCACAGTACCCAACTACTGTATTGTAGAGTAATTGGATACTATACATCGTTGGGATATAATTGGAAGTCATAGGGGTACCCATGTGGTCATCGAGAAAACGTAGATTTAAACAGGTAGCACCTGAGGTCAGGTTCTAATGAGGTCGGTGGAGCTAAGCCGCCGAAACTTTAACAGCACAGCTATTCTACAGAACATACTGTTCTGTTCCTTTCTCCCTCATGCACTAATCAAGTTTACCTTTAAATGCACCAACGCTATTCGCCACAGCTACTCTAAACAATTGCAAATTCTGCATTCTAATTGCTTTGGGTAACGGAAATTTCCTTGTAATCCTGGCTGAATCTATTAGAAACTGTCCCCGCGTGCAAACATCTGCACTATGTCTATTCAATTTAAAGATTTCCATCCGGTCATGCTTCACATTCCCCATTTCCCTCGTGGTTTAATATTTCCTGATACGTACAACCTCTCAATTCAAGTTTTTTTTTTTAACATTCTCCAGTGACTGTATATCCATTCTGCAATGTACAGATCACATTGCGCACAGCACTCTAAATTCAGTTTAAGCAAAGTTAGGTACATAGTTCAGAACACATTGAGAGAAATGAATTAAATAGATTTGCAGAAATGACATCCCAATGCAAAGTGTGCATTTTGCAACACTTATTTGTATTGTCCTCTAACATTGCTGTTTTATAAGCCACGTTTGTTTTATGCTGGAAATAAGGTCTTCAAATCCCATTTGAATTCTTTTTCTTACGTATTATACAGACACATTGTAAGGTCCAACAATAACTTGCATTGATGTAGCACCTATAAATGCAATAACATTTGAGCACTTTATGGTAGTGTTATGAAACTAAATTTGACTCTGTTAACATAAAGAGCTTTAAGACAAATGGCCAGAGGGATAGCATTTAAATAGTAATTTAAAAGATAAGAGCAAATTGAGAGGAGCTGAGGTTTACGAGAGGAATTCCAGACCTTGGAGCCAAGCCAGCTAAAGATGTGACCTTTAGTGGTGCTGCAAAGAAAACTGGAGATACATGGAGATCAGAACAAGAGGAGCAGAGAGATGTCAAGGTTGGAATAGATTACAGATTGAGAGCCTGAAGGGAACTGAATAAAAAACTGCGGCTTCAAAAAACTAAGGCATTGCTGGAATGGAAACAAGTACAAAAGCGCGTGAGGTGCTTCCTACAGATTTCACTTCACTCAGGGATGCTGGGGACAGCATACCTCTGAGCCCTCCCTTCAGAATTGAGGATAACTTGCTTTACATCTGTTCCAAAGTTGGCCTGATGAGTCAAAGTGAAACTATAGCTGGGGCAGGAAAAGCTCAACATGAAGGGAAGGTGCATGGCTTGTGAGATAATGCATTCCTTCTGCTGTTTATAGTGTGCTTCTGGGTGTTCCCAGGAAATGCTCCCAAGACTTTCAGTGCTATCCCAAATGCTCATGAATACACAACACAGCTGATAAAACAAAATTATGAGTTGAAGCACATTTTCAGGATTGAACTTTCATTGTCAAGGTCCTTTTCAGAAAATATATTTTCCAAGGTTTTTTTTTTGCTGCTCTCATGGTGTTTGGTAAGGACTTTTGGTTCCACTTTGCTCAATTCATGGATAATTCAGAGGAAACAAGAGAGCAAGGTTTACCTCAGTAAGAGAAACTGAAAATCATAAAGGACATAGGCATTAACTAATCCATTGCAACTGGCATGGATGAGTTAATATCAGATGTGGAAGGCAAAATAAATACATTTAAAATACCTCTTCCAAAAACTAGTGAATAGTGAAACCTTGTCATTTTAGTAAAGTTTACTTCGGCTTATTTGGTCACCTTCAATCCGTGGCATTGACAACAATACTGTTCCTAACATAGAACAGCAGATTATTGTTAGAATTTACCTAATGTAATGCTGGAAGTGGATTAACAACAGAGGTTGAAAATAATGAAAAGCCAGTTTAAATGAAAGATTTGAAAATAATTATGATAATCTTTGGAACTGCTCCAATAGCTATGACTATAAACAAATTCACCGGAGATACATATTCATGGTTTTCAAATCTATTAAGGTATTATATTTACTGTAATACGTTTGGAGACTCTGGTCTGAACAAGATTTTCAATGCTCTTCTTTCTCCATCCTCGATTCTCTCCTTGGAAATCATTAAGAATTATGACTCCGTCAATATGAACATTAGAAGTCCACATTTGCTAGTCAGTTTGAATCAGTCATCTGTGCTACCATATGCCAGCAAATCCATGAGGAGTTGGTACACATCTATTTGACTGGATTGTTTGAATATACAACAAATGCTTGTGTTGACAGCATTAATTTTAACAACTGTGACATTATTAAGAAGCCTTGAGAAAAACGACTGAAGCATATGTTGCTGGGCAGCAAGGATTCCCAGTCGCCACTATTACTGTTCTGAGGAGCTTCTGTGTCATTCCACTCAAAGCAACAATATATCTCAGTGTTCCAACCTCAGCCGAAAACTTCAGCTACATCAATCCAATTAACACTAACATCAAAGAACCAGGCACTTGGGGATGGAGTTGTCCTTGATATAATGAATGCACTTATAGTGAATGGACAGCCCATATAGTGAATTCCCAAACTATAGTGAACTCATAGAGGGTGGGAAAGAGGGTCTCCATTTGCATTACCGGTGAAGATCACTTTCATCTCCTTGGGCTTTCTATTTACTTTTGTGAAAATTGCATTTTCGTTCTCTTGGTTCAAAATAGTCTCTCGCAACTTGAGAAACATGATTAATGGGCTTGTCCCACTTAGGCAATTTTTTAGGCAACTACAGGCGACCAGTTTGTCGCCACATGTTCGCCGGTGGTCGCTGGGAGTAGTCTCCTCAGTCGCGCAAAAGGTCGTAGCGTCTTTCTGGTCGCCGCAAAATTTTCAACATGTTGAAACATTTTCGGTGGCAGTGGGTTTGACGCCTATGAGCGTAGCTTGACTTCTCCTGATGTAGGTGCTGTCGTAGGTTGTCGCCAGGATGACATAGGTTGTCGCCGGTCTTTCGGCGACCTGCTACGACTATGACAGTCGCCAGCAGTTGCCTAAAAAAACGGCAAGTGGGACAGGCCCATTAGTCATGCAAAATTAATCGCTTCTTTTGCTTCATTTGAATGCCACAAAAGGCCTCATACTTGGATGTTCTGTCTATCTATCCAGTCAATGACCTGTGATGTTAAGTGGAATCACAAAATGAGCAGGTTGATGAGATAGGAACTCATAACCACAATCCCAATTTGGGACATATATCATCCATCTGTAGAACAGATGGCCACAGGGAACCTTGCCTCATGTGGGTTTTGTTGAAAAGCAAAAAAAACACTGCAGATATCAAAAATCTGAACGAAAAATTGAAAATGCTGGAGATATTCAGGTGTCTTATAATAAATTAACCTTAATCAGAAGTGTAAAAGAGAGAAAACAAATATAACATTGCAGAGAGTTTGAGGGTTGCAAGAACAGATGGAATGTTTGTGAGATGATGCATACCAAGGTTGTCCAGGTGACACAATTGTTTTCAGTGCCATCCATTGAATCAAAAGTGATCTGTCTGGTGGTGTGTGAGTAGAGGAAGATGAATGAGGACAGTTGGAGAAAAACAATTCAATACATTGGAACTACGAGATGTCAAATACAGCAGTTCCCGGAAATCTGAAATAAAATACAATGCTGTAAATATTCAACAAATAAGGATCAGTGAAGGTCATCAGTTTAAAAATCACCTAAACTGTATGTTGGTTAGGAATAATTTATTTATGTGTCTTTTTACAATACTGGAGAGATTTTGAGGAACAAGATTATTATTCAGTTGTTTACACCAATACACTGTTCTTAACAAAAATATGTGAAACTTTATAAATAACAGATATAAATTAGATAACTTCAAGACCGAAAGTCAAAAACTTTTTTCATGACAGACAAATTTTCATCGTTTTACCAACAATTTGGACACCAAAAATGTGACATTAAAAACTCTGCCACACAGAGTCATGAATATTTAATTCATAAATAAACTTCGTATGGCCCCTCATACATATATGTTTTGATAATGATCTAGGGAAATATCTTCATCAATACCAGGAGACAAATACAGTAACATGTCTGGTATTCCGCCTAGCAAAAATCCGGTAACGGTCGTTGTACTTGGTGTCCATTGTCACAACGACCGTTATCGGGGTCCGTAAGTTAAACCATGGAGGCTCCAAACCTCTACTGCTTTTCACAAACCACAACGAGGTATCCTATGGTAGTAGTGATTTTTGGGCAAGTTAATTTTTTTTTTTTATATTCAAATTTAATATATCAAAAACATCGTGGTGTCAAAAATACAACGACCGTTTATGATATATTTTCCGACTTTTTAAAGTCAATAAAAACAATTTTTGCGCATAAATTGGTCATCAAAACTAAGAAACTGAGCCAATTTAAAATTTGGCAACACACTGTCTCTTGTTTACCTTTCGTACAGACCAAGTCGCGAACTTCATGCCTTCGTGTCAAATTCGGAAAGATCCACAACGACCGTGACGGATCTGCGCGCTACAGCCAGTCCTGGGGCAGGCAGGCGAGCCGATCTGCGCGCTACAGCCAGTCCTGGGGCAGGCGAGCCGAACTGGGCACTACAGCCAATCCCAGGGCAGGCGAGCCGACCTGGGAACTGCAACTGGTCCCGGGGCAGGCGAGCCGACCTGCGTGCTACAGCCAGTCCTGGGGCAAGCGAGCCGACCTGGGCGCTACAGCCAGTCCTGGGGCAGGTGAGGGACCTGGGAACTGCAGAAAACTAATTGAAAAACACGTGAAAACTAATGTGAATAACAATACCAAGTATCACACTGAGGTGATAGATGTGGCCTGCCATCCGCTCACGGACATGGGTCCTGGCCCCAATGCAGAACAAGGTTGCCAACCCCTGGTGTAACGCGCGTCGCGGTGTCCACTTAGATGGATGCAGTATTCTACTACATGATCAGGTGAATGAAGTGGAAACGGTGTTTGCAATTTTATGTGGTATTCATAAACATAGAGAGGAATAAGAAATTTGTGCACTTACTGTGTCAACCAGATCACTGGTGGACACCACACGACAACCGTTACACAAAATGTATTTGTGTATTCTGATGCCATTTTCAGAAACTTTCCATCAATATGCTATCTTTTCTTATATTTTTGGTTGATACTATGTTAGTCATGAACCCAATAAAGCAGGGGTCGGCAACCTGGTTCTGCATAGGGGCCAGGACGCATGTCTGTGAGCGGATGACGGGCCACATCTATCATGTGTACACATGGATCCCGCCCCCATCCCGCCCTGGATGGCAGGCATCAAATCACGTGTTCACATAGATCCCGCTCCTTCGAGGACGCCACCCGGAGCACTGGCCCCTAGTTACGGGCGCTCACGAACATGGCGTACCTACGGACCATTGCCTTGGCTCTGTCCTGAAGGCAGTGGCTCAAATACTCACACTCACTCGTCCCTGACAATCCCGATCCCGACAGTGAAGCCCAGACACAGAAGGTGCGTGGCTGTGCCGGCGGCTTTGCACAGGATGCGGTACAGCCAGAGCTCAGCGCTCGGCGCTCGGCAGCGCTGCTCGGCGTCGTTTGGCGGCTCCGCCATTGCGGCCACCAGCGCAGGCTTCCTTGCATCCTTACGTCACCGCGCCTGGGGGCCGGATGATTTCGGGTTACAGGCCGCAATCGGCCCGGGGGGGCGTAGGTTGCCGACCCCTGTAATAAAGTGCTTGGCAACCTTTTTGAAGGAATTTGAAATTTGACCCCCTTTGTCACATTATTGTGCGCCATTATTGTAAAAAGACACTTATGCAAAGAGTTGTTCAAATTTTCTTTGCTGCTGTCACTTGAATTGGAGAAGACATAAGACTAATCATATTTTTGAATCATTGTAATGTAGGCCTCTGGGAGTGAATAGGGTAGTAAGATTGTTTATTTGCATTGATTTAGAAAAAGCGATCAAGATATGATAAATTATTTTTTTATCTTCCCTACTGAAATGTTCAATACTTCTCTAATTTATCAAATAACTGATGGATAACATGTCAGGCATATCACACAAATTACATACTATGTTGATTGCCAGTTACTCAAATCCCTATCCGTCATTCGGTCTTAAATCCGGACTGCAAATAATATTTCATGTATTCATTGCATGACTTAGTTTTAGACAGGGTGATCATGTGACAGACGTGGAATTCCACGTTTGCTCCACAGTGTTTATACAGAACTTTTTTAAGCAGATCAGACGAAATTATAAGATACCTATACATATTTTGTTTAAAAGAATATGCTTCATTTTTAGTTACAATAATGACCTAAAGAACAGTACAGTAAACCCTCGTTATTACAGACCACGGGGTGGGGAGGGGGGGAAGGGTAGGGAAGGGGGGATGGTGTCCGTTATTGCCATTGTGTGTAATTGAAACAATGAACTGCAGATGATGGTCAATACACAAAAGGACATAAAGTGCTGGAGTAACCCCAGCAGGTCAGGCAGCATCTCTGGAAAACATGGATAGGTAACGTCAGGACCGTTCTTCAGACTGATTCAGTCTGCTGAGTTACATCAGCATTTTGTTTCATTTCACCTTAAAACTAGGCGCCAATGCCACTGATTTTCACCAGCGAGCCCTTCTTCACCAGTTGACGCAGCTGTTGTTGCGGCTCAGGTTGTAGCCCCGACCAACAATGCTCTCTTCAGGCCGCCGCAGCGACAGGATGCGCTAAGTCACTATGGGGTTCCCTTCCTTCTCACCAGCTACCTCTTCTTCCAGCCAGCGTCACTTTGTCAGCTCCCCGCTTCCAAGGTGGACTATGTCGGCGACTTCAGAGGAGAAGAAATAGGAGGTTGTGGTGGAGGGGGAGAGAGGCCGAGTGGACAATACGATGGGCTGACAAAAGAGAAGTGGCAGCTGGTGAGAGGGGAGGGAGCCCCACACTCCAACATCATTATCACCAGAATCCCACAGGATCCATCCATCTTTTTCATTCCTGTCCAATCCCACACCATTGCATCTTCTCAACCATCACCCCCACAACACCTTCTCACCTGTCAGCATAGGTTTGACACTTTCAATCACTAAGCTTCACTGCCAAAACTGGCATTCATTCTCTTAACCACATCACTATTCCACCTACCTCTTTTCCTACAGACATTTCTAAAATCAGTATGTTTTGATTAAACAGTAAAAAGCAAAAAACTTCAGATGCTGGAAACTTGAAATAAAAGCAAAAAATAGTGGGCAGATTTGCATCTTCTGCGATTTCAAGAGAAGGCAGTGGGGTGGGGAAAAGTAGATATTGCATGAGACAGAGGAGTAGACTAGAGTGTGGGAGAGAGAACAGACTCCTCCAAATGATTGTAGCATTGAGCTGAATATTGGTGGAATAGGATGATCCATTGAACAGGACAGCTGGTGGAGGATAGTATGAAGAAAAAGGATATCTCATCTTTGCACTGGAAAGGAGGTCAGTGGGTTCAAATAGAAATGCAAGGTATGGAACAAGTTATAGTCAAGAGACCTGTCCCATTAAGGAAAATGGAAGATATCTTGGAAGCACGAGAAGAGATACAATGGAGATGCACAAAAGAGGAGAATGCTTTGATTCTGACTTAACTTTCACTTGACTCTACTTAATGCATCTTGGCTAAATTATATCCAGTTGTAACAATAAAAAATGTTTCCTTTCCTCTGCAGATTCAATTTCAGGAAAGCAAACCAGCAGAATCTCTGAGTATACCTCAACAAACTACTGCTGGAACAATCTCAACCAGAAAAAGATGACCTTCCTTGGGTAAAGATGGTGAAGTATGCAACCAGAAAATACATTTCACAGATATTGTGAAGTCAGGACTTACGCATATTCATGCATAACCTGCCATACATATATAGACTATACATTTAAATAACGGAAATCCTTTTTTTTGCAGAATACATATCTGGAAAAGAAGAAAACCTCTCTCCCTGGCTGGATCAACATTACAGTCATGACAAAAACTGAAAAGAAACACAGGTACAATAACAAATAGCAAGAAAGGTTGGTCGACTATCAAGAACAACTAGGTAATGATTGACAGAAACTACAGCAACTATATAATGTAGCAGCTAACCACACTTCCAGCAGCAGAAAAGGAAAATGCTAAAAGGATGCATCAAGGGTGAAAACAGAAATGAAACTAAGCCATCAATGTTATGGTAACTGGTAACACAGCAAAATCTTCATGATATATATATACATATATACAGTGGCTTGCAAAAGTATTCATACCCCTTGAACTTTTCCACATTTTGTCACGTTACAACCACAAACGTAAATGTATTTTATTGGGATTTTATGTGATAGACCAACACAAAGTGGCGCATAATTGTGAAGTGGAAGTAAAATGATACATGGTTTTCAAATTTTTTTACAAATAAAAAACTGAAAAGTGTCGTGTGCAAAGGTATTCAGCCCCCTTTACTCTGATACCCCTAAATAAAATCCAGTGCAACCAATTGCCTTCAGAAGTCACCCAATTAGTAAATAGAGTCCACTTGTGTGTAATCTAATCTCAGTATAAATACAGCTGTTCTGTGAAGGCCTCAGAGGTTTGTTAGAGAACATTAGTGAACAAACAGCATCATGAAGCCCAAGGGACACACCAGACAGGTCAGGGATAAAGTTGTCGAGAAGTTTAAAGCAGTGTTAGGTTATAAACAAATATCCCAAGCTTTGAACATCTCACGGAGCACTGTTCAATCCATCATCCGAAAATGGAAAGAGTATGGCACAACTGCAAACCTACCAAGACATGGCCGTCCACCTAAACTGACAGGCCGGGCAAGGAGAGCATTGATCAGAGAAGCAGCCAAGAGGCCCATGGTAACTCTGGAGGAGCTGCAGAGATCCACAGCTCAGGTGGGAGAATCTGTCCACAGGACAACTATTAGTCGTGCACTCCACAAATCGGGCCTTTATGGAAGAGTGGCAAGAAGAAAGCCATTGTTGAAAAAAATCCATAAGAAGTCCCGTTTGCAGTTTGCCACAAGCCATGTGGAGGACACAGCAAACATGTGGAGGAAGGTGCTCTGGTCAGATGAGACCAAAAGTTTTTGGCCTAAATGCAAAGCGCTATGTTTGGCGGAAACCTAACACTGCACATCACCCTGAACACACCATCCCCGCTGTGAAACATGGTGGTGGCAGCATCATGCTGTGGGGATGCTTTTCTTCAGCAGGGACAGGGAAGCTGGTCAGAGTTGATGGGAAGATGGATGGAGCCAAATACTGGGCAATCTTGGAAGAAAACCTGTTAGAGTCTGCAAAAGACTTGAGACTGGAGTGGAGGTTCACCTTCCAGCAGGACAACGACCCTAAACATACAGCCAGAGCTACAATGGAATGGTTTAGATCAAAGCATATTCATGTGTTAGAATGGCCCAGTCAAAGTCCAGACCTAAATCCAATTGAGAATCTCTGGCAAGACTTGACAATTGCTGTTCACAGACGCTCTCCATCCAATCTGACTGAGCTTGAGCTATTTTGCAAAGAAGAATGGACAAAAATTTCAGTCTCTAGATGTGCAAAGCTGGTAGAGACATACCCCAAAAGACTTGCAGCTGTAATTGCTGCGAAAGGTGGTTCTACAAAGTATTGACTCAGGGGGGCTGAATACTTTTGCACGCGACACTTTTCAGTTTTTTATTTGTAAAAAAATTTGAAAACCATGTATCATTTTCCTTCCACTTCACAATTATGCACCACTTTGTGTTGGTCTATCACATAAAATCCCAATAAAATACATTTACGTTTGTGGTTGTAACGTGACAAAATGTGGAAAAGTTCAAGGGGTATGAAAACTTTTACAAGCCACTGTATATATAGTAAATGGTAACATGAGGAATACTGTTGAGACTGTTAAACATCTGCATTTCGTCAGATTGTTTACTGGACATCTAGAGAAAATGGCGGCAGCGGTGAGCGGAGGTGAGAGGATTATCCGAGGTTAGACCTTGGCTTTCATTGTAAAACTGAGTAGCTGGAGTTTACCTGAGTAGCTGGTGACCATGCCTCCGAAGAAGGTAATAACAACGGAGGATAGCGACGAAATAAAAAGAGCGCTGGAGTTCTTGTCGGAGGAGATTTCTGCTGTCAAAAAACAGCAGAAAGCCATCCTCGACCTCGAGGCGGAGGTAAGGGATCTTCGGATCCAGAGCGCCGAAAAGGACCGGCGACTGGTGTTCCTGGAGAGCAGAGTTGCAGATCTGGAGCAGTACACCAGAGAGAACAACATTATCATTACCGGGCTCAGTATAAAGCCCCGGTCATACGCACGGGCGGTGACTGACGAAAACGGGGGGGAGCCCGGGGAAATGGACACAAGCTCCACGGAGCAACAGGTGGCGGCCTTCCTGCAGTCGAAAGGTATACAAGTAGACTGCGATAACATCGAGGCTTGTCACCCACTGCCCAGGAAAAAATCGAAAGATGTTAAAAATAGTGATGACAAACCTGCCATCATAATAAGGTTTGTAAGCAGGAAATATAAAGTCAGTCTCCTAAAACAAGGAAGAAAGCTGAAGGGAACAAAAGTATTCATGAATGAGCACCTAACAAAACGAAATGCCGATATAGCCCGACAAGCACGATACCTTAAGAAACAAAAAAAAATATTAAATACCTGGACTGCAAACTGTAAAATCTTTATTAAATTAAATGGAACACCAGAGGAAGCCAAAGTGCTGGTCATCAGAGATATTGCAGACCTGGACAAATACCAATGATCATAAAACGGGAAAACACTGAAGGAATTCAGCCATTAACATCTGGAAATGGAAGTCAAGTAACTAAAATAATAAGCGAAAAGGAACAACCGAAGTTACAACCATTCGAATATACCGATCACAATTTACAGGATTTGGAATACGCTATAGACCCGGACAATAATTTTTACTTTAATTCTAACGACAAAAATATCTGCTGCTACTACACAGAGGAACAGTATAATCAGAATATTAATACAAAAGGCAAATTATCTATTATCCACTTTAATAGCAGGAGCCTCTATGCGAATTTCAATAGTATTAAAGAGTATTTACAAAAATTTTCACAACCATTCAATGTCATCGCAATATCTGAAACATGGATTAATCAAGAAAAGGGAATTGATTTTGAGATGGACGGATATGACTTCAATTACATCAATAGAAAAAATAAGGGGGGAGGAGGGGTAGCACTATATGTGGATACAACTCTGAATTATAAGGTAGTAGATAATATGACAACTGTGGTTGACAATCTGCATGAATGTATAACTATAGAAATAAGTAATGGTGGAAATAAAAATGTAATCATTAGCTGTATATATAGGGCACCGGGGTCAAGTATTGAAATCTTCAGGGGCTGGATGGAGAGTATGTTTTCAACAACAGGTAGTAAATCAGTGTTTTTATGTGGAGATTTCAATATTGACCTACTAAATCCTAATCAACACAACCTTACAGAAGATTTTATTAATACTATGTACAGCATGAGTCTATTTCCGAAAATCACTAGACCGAGTAGAATTACTTCCCATTGCGCTACACTCATTGACAATATATTTAACAATGATTTGGAAAATAAAATAGTAAGTGGATTATTAATTAATGATATAAGTGACCATCTGCCAGTTTTTGTAGTTTATGATGGTGTCCACAGGAACAACAAACCAAGCGGATTAATAGAATATAGAAGAGTGAGATCGGAGGAAGCTATCAATGCACTAAAAAAGGATCTATTGGCACAAAACTGGGATATAATATACCAAAAAAGAGACATTGATAGTGCTTATGAAACATTTATTGATATGTTTAAGTTATTATATGATAAAAATTGTCCAATTAAAGAATATAATAGAAAATCAAAATATACTAAATGTCCATGGATTACAAAGGGATTACAAAATGCTTGTAAAAAAAAAAATGGCCTATACAGAGATTTTATAAGAGAGAGAACTAAAGATACAGAAAATAAATATAAAAAGTATAAAAATAAATTAACTTACATCATAAGAGAAAGCAAGAAAGATTATTATAAGAAGAAATTAGATGACAATAAAGACAATATAAAAAGAATATGGAGCATACTTAATAGCATTATCCGAAATGGTCCGGGGAGAACAAATTACCCGAAGTATTTTATTGATAAGGATAAGGAAATTTACAATATGGAAGATATAGCTAATAGCTTTAATAATTTTTTTGTTAATATTGGACCAGACCTGGCTAAACAAATCCCTGATTCAGGGACATCTGGAGAAACACCTGAGAAATTAGTGGAAAGAAATCCCTGCTCTATGTTTCTTACGGCAGTAGAAGAAAAAGAACTGCTGGATATTGTCAAAACATGTAAAAATAAGAAGTCTACCGATTTCAATGACATTGACATGTCGCTAGTTAAGATGGTCATTGAGGGGATCTCCAAACCTTTAACATTCATCTGTAATTTATCCTTCCAGACCGGTACTTTTCCAATTAAAATGAAAATAGCAAAAATAATACCAATATACAAAACAGGGAACAAGCATCATTTTACAAACTATAGACCTGTTTCCTTACTCCCACAATTTTCCAAAATATTAGAAAAAATGTTTAATAATAGACTAGACAAATTTGTAGAAAATAATAAATTATTAACAGAAAGTCAATATGGATTCAGAACAAATAGATCAACATCACTTGCAATACTAGAATTAATTGAAGACATCACAAACGCCATTGATAAGAAATTATATGCAGCTGGGATATTCATTGACATAAAAAAAGCATTTGATACAATTAATCATGATATTTTATTTAAAAAATTGGAGAGGTATGGAATTAGAGGAATAGTACTGGACTGGATTAAAAGCTACTTAAGTAACAGGCAACAGTTTGTAAATCTGGGTAGTCATAATTCTACATGTTTGGACATTGTGTGTGGTGTACCACAGGGGTCAGTGCTGGGCCCAAAATTATTTATCATGTACATAAATTATATTTGTAATGTGTCCAATGTCTTGAGGCTGGTTTTGTTTGCAGATGATACAAATATTTTTTGCTCTGGGGAAAATTTAAAAAGGCTATTGGATAAAATAATAAAAGAAATGGGTAAATTGAAAATATGGTTTGATAGTAATAAAATTTCATTAAATCTGAGTAAAACTAAAATAATGTTATTTGGTAATTGTAGAATAAGTCCCCTAGTAAGTATAAAGATAAATGGGGTGGAAGTTGAAAGAGTGCATGAAAATAAATTTCTTGGGGTTATAATTGACGATAAAATAAGCTGGAAATCACATATTAAACATGTAAAATTAAAATTATCAAAAAGTATCTCTGTATTATACAAAGCCAAGCAAGCTCTGGATTACAAATCACTCCGTATTCTTTATTGTACATTCATTTTACCCTACTTAAATTATTGTACAGAAGTCTGGGGAAATAATTATAAAAATTCGATACACTCATTAACCATGATGCAAAAAAGAGCAATTCGTATTATCCATAATGCTAAGTATCTGGGTCATACGAATCCATTATTTTTAGAGTCAAAATTATTAAAATTAGAAGATTTGGTCACATTCAAAACAGCTCAGATAATGTTTAGGGCCAAAAATAAAAATTTACCTGGAAACATTCAAAAATTATTTAACGAGCGTGTGGGGGGTTACAATTTAAGAGGAATATTTAACTTTAAGAAACAACAAGTCCGTACGACTAGAAAAACCTTTTGTATTTCGGTTTGTGGAGTAGGAGTGTGGAATAAATTGAACGGGGAATTGAAGCAATGCACAAACATGAATCATTTTAAAATGATATATAAAAAAATAATGCTCAAGGGGTACAGGGATGGAGGGGATGGTTGACAAGTGGGGGTTGATGTTTATCTTGTTTACAATCGTTGATGTTTATCTTGTTACTATTGTTGATGTTTATCTTGTTTACTATTGTTCACTGATGTTGGGTACTTCAAATATGAAGATTGTATGTACATAATAGTTGTATGTATATAAGTGTCTGTATGTATTATGGGAAATTGCCTAGGGCAGTACTATTATTAGTAAGGAATTGATTTTTAAATACGATAGAAGTGTTGGGGAAAAGGGGTGAGATTTAATAAGTTATTCTTCTTCTCACTCCTTTTCGAGCTTGTACAGACTCTGAGTTGGACATTGGAACCTTGATTTTGTTCTTCTCAATTGTAAATGTTGATTGCAATGTTCAATTGTTTGATAATTTCGATTTTGTTAATATCAATGTCTTTAATGTCTTTACTTGTTCGGAATAAATAAATAAATAAATAAATAAATAAATAAATAAAGGCTAGCATTAATGAACTTCTGAAGGTGAATAAGGCAATTTCCTTGCTTTATAACCTCTCACTGACTAATATCAACTTAAAAACATCTGTAAATAAGAACCTGTTTGTTACCTGTGGATGATCTATAATGTAAAGAAGCTCAGTATTGGAGCAGTTGAAGATAGATGGGAAAAGGACACAACACTGAGGAACTCCTCAATGATATCCTGGTCTGCAACAACTACAACCACTCTTTTTGTGCAAGGTATGACTAACAATTGTTTTGCTTATTCATGTTGCTCATTTAAGTTTTATCAGATACAAACATTATGTCTTCATGCCATACTCAGTTAAATGCTACATTGATAGTCAGACTGCACTCCCTTCTGAAAGGTATGAAGCTGAGCGATCCTGGCATTGTTGAGCATATTCTTGGCCAGTATGTGCCACTTCATAGTCTTGCTGATGACATCTTCCGTCAGTTTGTTGATGATTGAAAGTCTATTGCATGCATTCATAAAAAATCTATTCAGCTTCGTCAAATAAGATTTGCCTTTATCAAATCTGTGCTTATTCTCCTTTATCAACTCATACTTTTCCAATTTTGTCCTTGATTAACCTTTTAAAAAGTTTTCCCACAACTGTGATTAACATTAACAGGGCATACCCTTCCATTTCCATTTGAACATTTGTCATTTTCTGTTCTAACAGCCCCTACTTTCTTCAAAGGTCGTAGTAAACCTTTTCGTAACCTCCATCTCAAATTACAACAATAATTAATCCCACATGGTGACTTATTTACATTATGTACATCCTCCTCCCCATCCATTTTGTCTATTGCTTCTTTCTACTGATGTTCTGCTGTAGACTGACTAAAAACCAAAACATTTGTCTGGTGTTCGATCCATGCCTTCTGACTCTTTGCAAAGATCACTTTCTTTATGCCTGATCAGTCCCTCCTGTTCTAGCCACATGCCTACAAATGTCTTTCCTATTCCCTTTTTACATTTTCTGCCATTCCGTTCTCATTCTCATTTTCAGCCCCTTGTTCAGCTCAGCCGGCTTCTCCCTCAACGTGTCATACGCCCCAATTTTTTCCTCTGTTCCTTATCATACAGAGACCTCTGGCTTTATTCACTTATCTTTCCCCCCACTGGCATGCACCAGTCTATATTTGGAACATTGCCTCTTTGAAGTGACAAATTGTTTCTTTGCTATGTTGCCCAACAGTATTCATATCCATTTAAACCTAGCCAATATTCACCTTTAGCTCCAAATGAAATTGCCCCTCCTTCAATTCTGTAATTCTACTTTAACTTTCTCTCTGTCCTTCTCTATTATCAATCCAACCCTTCTGAATCAAGTGTTTTCTCCCTATGATCCACTTTGTTCCCCTCGTGCCCTAGAACCAAATCTAACAAAGTCTCCTTCCTCATTAGCTGCAAACAAAGTCATCATTGTTCATCTTTAACACTGAGTAACTAAATATGAAAAATTGTACTTGAAACATAGAAACATAGACATAGAAAATAGGTGCAGGAGTAGGCCATTCGGCCCTTCGAGCCTGCCGCCATTCAATATGATCATGGCTGATCATCCAACTCAGTATCCTGTACCTGCCTTCTCTCCATACCCCCTGATCCCATTTAACCACAAGGGCCACATCTAACTCCCTCTTAAATATAGCCAATGAACTGGCCTCAACTACCTTCTGTGGCAGAGAATTCCACAGATTCACCACTCTCTGTGTGAAAAATGTTTTTCTCATCTCGGTCCTAAAAGACTTCCCCCTTATCCTTAAACTGTGACCCCTTGTTCTGGACTTCCCCAACATCGGGAACAATCTTCCTGCATCTAGCCTGTTCAACCCCTTAAGAATGTTGTAAGTTTCTATAACATCCCCCCTCAATCTTCTAAATTCTAGCGAGTATAAGCCGAGTCTATCCAGTCTTTCTTCATATGAAAGTCCTGACATCCCAGGAATCTGTCTGGTGAACCTTCTCTGTACTCCCTCTATGGCAAAAATGTCTTTCCTCAGATTAGGAGACCAAAACTGTACGCAATACTCCAGGTGTGGTCTCACCAAGACCCTGTACAACTGCAGTAGAACCTCCCTGCTCCTATACTCAAATCCTTTTGCTATGAATGCTAACATACCATTCACTTTCTTCACTGCCTGCTGCACCTGCATGCCTACTTTCAATGACTGGTGTACCATGACACCCAGGTCTCGCTGCATCTCCCCTTTTCCTAATCGGCCACCATTCAGATAATAGTCTACTTTCCTGTTTTTGCCACCAAAGTGGATAACCTCACATTTATCCACATTATACTGCATCTGCCATGCATTTGCCCACTCACCCAACCTATCCAAGTCACCTTGCAGCCTTCTAGCATCCTCCTCACAGCTAACACTGCCCCCCAGCTTCGTGTCGTCCGCAAACTTGGAGATGTTGCATTCAATCCCCTCGTCCAGATCATTAATATATATTGTAAATAGCTGGGGTCCCAGCACTGAGCCTTGCGGTACCCCACTAGTCACTGCCTGCCATTCTGAAAATGACCCGTTTACTCCTACTTTTTTGCTTCCTGTCTGCCACCCAGTTCTCTATCCACATCAATACTGAACCCCCAATACCGTGTGCTTTAAGTTTACATACTAATCTCTTATGTGGGACCTTGTCGAAAGCCTTCTGAAAGTCCAGATATAACACATCCACTGGTTCTCCCTTATTCACTCTACTAGTTACATCCTCGAAAAATTCTATAAGATTCGTCAGACATGATTTACCTTTCATAAATCCATGCTGAATTTGTCCAATGATTTTACCACTTTCCAAATGTGCTGCAATCCCAGCTTTAATAAATGACTCTAGCATTTTCCCCACTACCGATGTTAGACTAACTGGTCTGTAAACGAGAGAGTAGTTCTCTTCACTCAAGCTACAGACTCTTGAGCTATCAGGATTTTCCAATGCAAAATTCATGAGAAAAGTATCAACCCAATTAGAAATGCCTCCGTTCATGGAACAATAAAATGGTTACCAATGTAATTTTGCCTGTTGAACAGATACATTTGAGGCTCTCTTTATCAAAAGTGTCTCAACCTTTCTGAGCAACAACACACACTTTATTTTATATGAGTTCTGCATCAAAAAAAAATTGCATTTTCTTCCAAACCCAAAAGGTAAAATGAAGTTTTGCATGAATTCCTTTAAATACTTATTTTAAAAATGTTCTTTTAATAATGACTAAAATTGTTTCATTTCAACGATCTGAAGAAATTTAAATTTTGCTGGAGGGTAACTATCTTGAATTGGTTGCAATCAGTAGTAGCTTTTCAGTTCCCTGTCAGTTGTCCTCAGAAAGAAACTTGCTTTTTGTAGCTTTGAGATCAATACCTTGTATCTATCATATTGAGATAGTAAGTGGTAATTAGAATGGAACTTACAAACAGTCATGCAATTGCTTCAGTTGCTGTATGCTGTGAGCAGCGATAAGAGATGTTCATGCAGATTTGGGAGAACAAGACAAGGGATTTGATTTTAGGTTAATCACTTAGACTTAGATTCATTACTACTGACTGAAAATCTTGTAGGTGAACCACTTTGATTGAAATATTGATCAGTACTTTCCTTACATGTAACCTGGCTATTTAACAAATTAGGGAACATAGCATTTAAATGCCTGATGAGAAATATCTTAGGGAACAGCATGGGTAGTAATGCTCTGATAGTACTCGTGTGTGGTAAGAATACAACTGCTTAGGGCATCGGGATGGAGATTGATGTTTCTTGAATTTTGTTTGGAAATTTCCGTATGTATCCTCCACACCCTTGATCTACACAGAAGTTCAAACAGAAGGATTAATAGCAAAACATACCTTCAAAAATAATATGAAACTGATTAAAATGTAGCCTGGTAGACAAACTGACAAGTATGAATGAGAAAGGATAATGATAAACTCAAAGCAAATTTAAACATAACATTTTGCCTCAAAATATTCCCAATGCAAGCAGGGTCAATCAAGATTTATATGTCTTTTGATAACATCAATATAAATAATAACATTGAACAAGTCACATATGTCCTTAAAGATGTACATAAATCACCTTGTTATTTTAACAATGGCAGAACATCTAAATTGTAATAGTATGATTAAACGAGAACTTACCAGTTTGAAGTTTGATCTTGATTTTATGAGGAGTTACGATGAGCGATTACGTGAAGAAGGGCCGTCAGTCTGCATGCGCGTCAATCTTCAAAGCAGCGGTGTGAAATCACAGATGAGAAGTTGACCTGAGGGTAGTAAGATTTTGAAGAACTGGAACTACCAGATGACCTTGATAATATGAGGGAGGGAGCGGTAGGCACGTAATCGCTCATCGTAACTCCTCATAAAATCAAGATCAAACTTCAAACTGGTAAGTTCTTGTTTAATCTTACTATTTTACTTCGGAGTCACGTGAGTGACTACGTGAAGATTTTAAAGCTCTGTGATTTCACGCCGGGTACGAGTCCAGGCGTCACACACTGAATGGATTGTCCATGGATGAGTGAAAAAAGTAAAGCATTCAGACAGAACGTAGTTAGGTAATAATACTGATGCTTTAATATGAAAAGAAAAATAATAGTAACCCCTCCCATCCTGGGGGGAAACTACAAAACAGAATCTAAAATGGTACGTGCAAACACCCCCGGTCTGGCAATAGGTTTGTTGTAAAACCGGTGGAACATCCGTTCATTGGCCCATCCTGCAGCCGCTAGGATGTTATCGAGGGGAACGTCCATTACTCTCGCTGCCGACGTAGATGCAGCCCTGGTGGAGTGAGATTTAAAAGTGTCAATTTTCACCCCTGCACTTGCCAGTATCTCCTTTAACCATCTGGAAATGGTTTGTGCTGATACCTTGTGGTAAGGCTTTTCATAACTGATTAGGACCGATAGCTCAGAGCCTCTGAGGCCCTTGGTGACTCTTATGTAATGGTGTATATGTGATACAACACACAACCGTGGATCCTCGGGGTATGCCAGGAACTCTAGCTTGAGCCCTGGCACCCCTGGCTGCTCTGTTTGATCAAATCGTCTATGAAAAAGGTTATTACTTTCACATTGGTGGTCATGTTGTCGAGGCGCAGCTTGTGCAACGTCTTGACTCGTTGCGCAGTTACCAGCGCCATCAGCATGACCACCTTAAGGGTGAGCTTAGATAAAGGTAGGGAGGGAGCTGGTGCCCACTGGCGAAGCAGTGTAAACACCACGCTCACGTCCCAAATGTCCGTGTACCAGGACCTGGGTGGTATGGAATTTAAAATGCCCTTCATGAACCTAGTTATTAAAGGGTGCGTCCCTACCGACTGGTGCCCTGACCCCAGCATTAAATAGGAAGATAGTGCGCTTCTGGCACTATTGATGGCACTGTAGCTTAATTTTTGGTCATAGAACAGGGCAGATAGGAACTCCAGGACATCCGTGATGCGTGCTGTATCATACGAGATGTTTGAGACAGAACAGAACATCTCCCACTTCTTGATGTGAGAGACGTACTGTTTTTGTGTACTGTCCCTCCAGGCCGCTGTTATCACATCCACGGTTCGTTTAGACAGTCCGAGCCCCTCAGTGGTATGGTCTCCTCAGAATCTGCAAACCAATAAATTGATTCGGTAATGAAGTGGATGGTTGCTCCCCGTTACTGGGTGAACGAGTAGTTCCCTGCTCTTGGGGACAGCCATGAAAGGCTGTGTAATCATTCCCAGGACTTGTGGAAACCAAGACTGTGTAGGCCAGTCAGGCACTACCAAAATGCTTGTGGCGTTGTCTTGCTTGATTTTTGCCAAGCATCGGCCGATGAGGCAAAATGGGGGAAATGCAAACAGAAAAATTCCTCCCCAATGTAGAGAAAACGCATCTACTGCCACTGCCCCTGGGTCTGGCTCCCAGGACACATATTTGGGTAACTGGTGATTTAATCTGGATGCGAACAAATCAATATCCGGGATGCCATACCCGGTGATTATGTCGTTAAATACTGCACGATTCAACATCCATTCTGTGTTGTCCTTGAATATCTGCGATCTGGTGTCCGCCACCGTGTTGTATCTACCTGGTAGGTAGATAGCTGAGACCCAAATGTCCCTCGCAATACACCAGTGCCAAATAAGATTTGCCAATCTATCACAAGATACAGACTTAACACCACCCATGTGATTGACATACGCCACCGCAGTTGTGTTGTGAATCTAAAGTTGAACATGCACATGTTGCATAATGCTGCAATAAGCCTTAAGCCCATAGAGTGCCCCCAACAACTCTAAGTAGTTAATACCATGTTGCTGAAGAATTAAGGACTCCTGCTCATTCCACCTACCACCGCAGCTGGAGATGGTATCATTTGCTCCCCATCCTAGGCCGCTTGCATCGGTTTGTAAGACGACAGATGGAGTATCCAGCAAAATTTTCCTGGAGCTATGACGTATATTCGTCATCCACCATTGTAATTCAGCAATGGCCTCGGCTGGCAATCACATTGGTCTACCGAATTGGCCAGCGTGGGATCTGAGTGCCTGTTCCTTTGCACGTTGTAAATTTTGATAGTGCAAAGGCCCGTAACGCACAGCTGGAAATGCAGCCACTAGTTTGCCAATTACACTCGCTGTTTGTCTAATTGATGGCTTTTGCTTAACAATAAGGTCGTTGCAGGCTTTAGTTAACTCTAATTGTTTGCCCCTAGGCAGAGTCACTGACATGTGAATTGAGTTAATTGTAAACCCCAGGTAATCATTAACCCTGGTAGGTGTCAATTTGGACTTAACTGGATGGATGAGAAAGCCCAATCTTTCAAACATGAGTTTGGTGGCTGAGACAGATGATTCTGCCGATTCCTTGGTGACCCCGAAGATTAGAATGTCATCCAAATATGCCATGACTATGTGATTCTGAGCTCGTAGTAGCCCCAGAATAGGTTTCAGTAGTTTGGTAAATAGTCTGGGAGCTGAAGTCAGCCTGTTAGGCAATGCTTTGAACTGCCATAATTAACCCATCCTGTTAAATTTCAAATATCTCCTGTGCTCCCTGTGAATAGGTACCGAGTAGTATGCATCTTTAAGGTGCATCTTTAAGTATCCACCTTTAGAAACCAGTTGGATGACAGTGCCAAAGTTATCCATTTTGAAATGTTTATACTGCACAAAAGTGTTGAGTTCAGTTAAGTCTGGGATGATACGACATCCTCCATCCTTTTTCCGCTTGGTGAATATATTGGATACAAATTGGTGAGGTTCCAGATGCGACCTCTCAATGACCTCTTTATTGGATAGAGTTTGGATTTCAGCTTGTATATCCAAACTTTCCTGGTATGAGAAAACATATGTGCGGTTTGGTGAATGTTGTGTGGGTGGTAATGAGTCAATAATGAACTCAATTTTGAACCCTCGTATACTGTGCAGTATAAACGGATCCGCTGTGACCCAACACCATTCATTCAAGAAATGTTGCAATCTCCCCCCAACACAATCTCCCCCCAACACATGCATGAGGCATGTGTAAGGTGTTCCACAAGGAACTAGGTAGACCTACCTCAGTAGTTACTGGCGGTATGGTGCTGGTTTTCATTCGCGAGGCTTGGGAAGTAGAGCTGGTGGTGGGTGCCCTCTGTGCATCCTTGCCGTGGGCCCGCTGGGGCCCACCCCTAAAAAAGACCTTGATGCCTCCAGTTTTGATCTTCCACTAGTTCCGGGGCCCCTAGGCAGGTATCGCCTGGTGCTGTAGGGTGCGTATGGGTGAGCCCGGTATGATGAGCCCCTGGGTGTGGTTTGGGCTCTACTCATGAGGCGGATGGTCTTCGCCTCATCGTCCAGCTCCCAGACCTGCCTTGGCTGATCTTCCCCAAATAGATAATTGGCCGGACGTTGCTGGCCTTGCACAGCACAGCAAACTTGGGGTTTAATGCCGGCCGGATTGCTTTCTTGCGCAGGCAATTTATTTCGAAGTGAGCATTACACAGTAATGCCACTGCGTCCTGTTGAGTGTTGGTCAGTAGTTCCCCATCTACAGACCTAGCAAAGGCCGTGATACCAGAGGCCAGTAATTTCAGGACTTTCTGGAGCTTTACTTCCTGGGCTCTTCCAATGTGACCCAGATGGAGTGGTTCACGGCCGACACATTGAGGGAGGCACAGTTTGCAGGAGAGGGGTACCTGTTGGTGGTCTCCTCCATAGTCAGGTCTTTGAGCTGGTGAGATGCCAAATAATTAATATTGTTGGCCAGGTCTTCATCCAGGGGTGCTCCTAATGGTGAGGATATGGCAAATCTGGATGCCAATAGTGGCACTTCAGACCCGTGCTGCTGGGAATGCTCACCCACTGTGCCTCCAAACTCAGAGTCAGGAAAAAACTGACCCGGTGTACACCCCCCTCCAGCGAGGGTGACACTTTGCAGCCCCGTGAATGAAGCCGCTGGCGCGGGCTGCTGCAGAGACCCGTGTTGATACTGCTCCCTCCTACGGAGCTGATCATTCTGGAGCCACCTCTCCATTAGGTGCTCCATATGGGTAAGTCGCCCGCGGACGCTTCCCAACGAAGGAGGGGATCCCTCCTGGCCCGACTCATCTGAGTCTACGGGCCTTGCAGATTTTTGTGTGGCCTTGCGCCCCTGCGGGACTGCCACGGTGCTTTCCTCGGGCACCAGGTCTGCTGCTGCTGGCTCCACCGCCAGCAACAAGGTCGGTGACACAGACAGTCGCCCGCTACCCGCATTACCGCGGTCTTCGGTAGCCGGCTTCCCCGCAGACCGTCTCTTCATCTTAGACATAGCTGGGTCCAACTTGCTGAAAAACAAGACTCACTGAACCCGTCAATACGACCGCAGAGTAGTTTTTGAAAACACTTACCTGCAGTTTTAAAAACTTACCGCTGGAAGGACGCAGCGCGCCTGCCAGTCAGTCTTTGGCGCATGCTTCAGACGTAATGATGCGCATGCGGACTGACAGCCCTTCTTCACGTAGTCACTCACGTGACTCCGAAGTAAAATTACCAGTTCTCTGTGACCTAACATTTTCTGTTTAAATTAACTGAAGTCTTACAATTGAGTTTTTTTAACATAACTCTTTTAAAAAATAATCATAATTTTTTTCTCACCAAAATGAATAGTTTACACTAAATTAAAATGTTGCTGTATTGGGAGTGAATTCTTTATGATTTTTAAATGAGCTTGATGATCATGTTTCTATGCATGAGTGCTCTGAAGCTCTGGTACAAATTTGATATCAATTTTTCACGTAATATTCTTCTCAAATCATTATCTCCTAAAGCTAAAAATGTATTTTTGTTCAGCAAAAATCGTCACAATTACTTTAATTTCAGCCTATTTTTGAAGTCTTGTTTCACAACTTCACAAAGTCAGTCAGCATTCCCCTGCACAATTAACCACTACTGGTACAGTTATGCGAACATGATGTGGCAAAGAGCTGTGGAAAATTCCATAATTCTATATCATGGCACATTTACTTAAAAAACTAAAACAAAATGCCATTTACAGCGCTCAGATACGGACCAAATAAATTGCTGAAGAAATTTTTCATTCACCGTTTTAATAAATGGACTTGAAGGGTTGACATGTGGATGTCAAAACAGACAGAATTAATTTTGTATATAACAGGAAAAAAATATCATTAAAATCTTTGAAAATATCACAAGGGAACTTGTCATTCTTTGGAGCCAAGTGAGAGGATGATGGGGAGTAAAACTGGGATATGGTGTGCCTGACAGGTGGGATCTGCCTCTTTTTTATCTAACCAATGGTGTTTTAAGGATCTGGGGAATATCCCAATACAGACTAATGACTAACTTTTTAATGAAATATATGGGAACAAATTGGGCCACGACTACAGGGTAGCCAACATCCAGGAATATTTGACTGCTGGTTGAATTATCATTCAGAAGACCATACATGCTTCAAATAATCTTATAACCTAAAAACACAATTCAACCTGGCTGCATGGATATCTGCTGGTGGCCTGTTCACCTCTACAAGAAAAATTCAGGGATGTTTTTGTTACCAAGCTTTCCACCTCCAAGACCTATGTGCTTACCACCCACATTCACATCCGAGGATCTGAAGTCTTGCAGGTCAATGCACACAGGTAGGTTGGCCACATGCAAACTGGAGGAACCTCATATTCCGCTTGGGTAGCTTGCAACCTAATGGTATGAACACTGAACTCTCCAATTTTAGATAACTAACCTACAACACTCCCCTTCTGCCCCCTTAACCCCCCCCCCCTCCCTGTGCCCCACTTGGACTCACACCCGTTTATCCCCTTTCGCTTCCCCTTACAACTCTGGCCACAATTCTCACCTCCATTCCTTATCTCATATCTTGTCTTTTCATCTCTGGCCTTTAACCAACCATCTGCCTATCAAAAACTCCCCTCACCTGCATCCACCTATCATGTGCCAGACTTTGTCCTGCCCCACCTCACTTCCAATTTTCCAAAATTCCAATTGCACTTGCCCTGTGTGTTGCAATACAATTTGCCCTCTCCCTGCTAGTCTATCCATTGTGACGTCATCAGTTGAAGCTGCCATTGTGATGTCATCAGTTGAAGCTGCCATTGTGACGTCATCAGTTGAAGCTGGTCGGTTTGAAATTCAAGGTGTTTTGATTTTTTGAAACTTTAATCAGTAATAAGTCGAATAATCAGTAATGTCGAGAAATAAAGCATAAAATGTTCAGTGAAAGTGATCTCTGCCTAGGGAAAAATGTGAATCAGAATATGTATAAATCTTGTGAAAGGTGGCATTTTTAAAAGCTTTAATCGCGAATAACATGTCAAATATAGGATGAAATCTTCAGTAAAGATGATCACTGCTAGCTGAGCCATTGTGACGTCATCAGTTGAAACTGGTGGTTTTAATTTCAAAGTCTTTTGACTTTTTTAGGCTTTTAATCAGCAATGAGAATGTCAAGAAATAAAGCATAAAATGTTCAGATAAGGTGTCACGGCCTCGAGGGGAAATATGTCAATCGGAATATATAAAAATGTAATCGTTACTGCTTAGTGTTTTTGCGAACACATATACACACGTACAAGATCTGACTTTTAATAAGTACTAGACCAAGTGGGACCCGTTGGCTCTCGTCCCCTCAACGCGTGGTTACGGGGGGGGGGGCGGGGGGCGGCCTGCGGCGTCGCACACACACTAACCCCCCTTTCATATTATATTAATATTATTTATTCACTCCTTTTACCCCATCCCTCGCCTTATCCACTCACGCATAGCCCCCATCTGCGCAGGCGCAGCTAGAGAGGGAGAGGGAGGGGGTAGAGAGAGAGGGCAGAGAGCGAGGGCAGAGAGAGAGGGGGCAGAGAGAGAGAGAGGGGGCAGAGGGAGAGAGGATGCAGAGGGAGAGAGTGGGCAGAGGGAGAGGTTGGCAGAGAGAGGGGGCAGTGGGAGAGAGGGGGCAGAAGGGCAGAGGGGGCAGAGGCAGAGGGGGAGCAGGGGAAGGGAGCAGGGGAAGGGGGGTGGGGGAGGGGGGCAGAGGGGGGGGGCAGGGGGGGAGAGGGGCAAGAGGGGCAGGGGGAGGGGGGCAGGGCAGAAGGGGGCAGGGGGAGGGGGGCAAAGGGACAGGGGGGCAGAGGGGGAGGGGGAGCAGAGGGGGAGGGGGGGCAGAGGGAGAGGGGGGGCAGAGGGAGAGGGGGCAGAAGCAGATGGAGAGTGAGAGGGCAGCGGGCGGACGTGGACTCGAGGGAGGCCGCGGGCAGGCGTCAACCCAAGCAGCAGCCTCCCCACCAGGCGCCGTCGGACGGTCGAGCGTCGACCAAAAAACTGCGAGTTTGCACGCTTCAGTCCAGGGCCCGACTTCATCTCCGGCGGCGTCTTTTGAATAACCGGGGAGGGGGGGAAGGGGAGGGGGGTTGACGTCACTCGCAGCGCGTGGAAGTAAGACTGCGCGTAGCAGACCCATTGTGACGTCATCAGCGAAAGGCAGTCGTTTTTAAATTCAAAGTTTTGTCATATTTTTAAACATTTTCAGTCGAGAAATAATTCATGATATTTCTAGATAAGTAGGTTTTGGACTCCACGGGAAAAATGTCTACCGGAATATATAAATATTTTACTGTTACCGCGTCGTATTTTCGCGAAGATGTGATTACATACAAACAAACACACACACACACACACAAATAAATAAATATACAAGATCAGACTTTTAATAGTTGGGTCCCGTCCCCTCAACGCGCAGTTGCAGGGGAGTGAGTGGCCTGAGGCTTCACACACACACTAACCACCCCCACACAACAGGCACGTGCCGTGAGTAATTAGTCAGGGTAGGCAGTCAGTCGGCTTTAAAAAAATCTTCAACCACGCATGCGCTGATTGTTCTCTCCGTAAGCTGGCAGCTGACTTTTATAAAGTCTTCAAAAACCAAATCTCTTAATAAAGTACCGTATTTCCCGGCAATGAAAACACACCCCCATTTTGAGTTGCTAAATTTTGAAAGAAGGCTGGTGGGACATAGAATTTCTCACGATCAAAAAAAAAATAAAGAAAGAAAGCAATTTGCCCAAGGCTTCCAAATCTCCTTCATTCTGAATTACTGAATGGGTGGGGGGTGGAGGTTGACAGCAGGTGGAGAGATCGCGTGAAAAACGGGAGCACACCGGGACAAATGGAATCAGTTGTGATCTTATTGAATGAGAATACTTGTTCAAGGGACCAATTGGGGGGAGAGTTCCTTATACAGCGTGTGGGGAGTCTGGTCAGAGGTAAAGTTGCGAGGAGGGCAGGAGGATTGAGATAGAGGGGATCGGGGATCGGGGATCATGCCAGTAACTCACTCACCGCTGCCGGGCGCTCCGGGCTGGGGAGGGAAGTGGCTGCGAGCAGCTGCTGGGACTGGACAGCGGACGCCACTTCAGCGCCTTCTGCCGGCCCATTCACCTCTTGGCAGTGCTCTCCGTCTGAACATCTCTCACCTGCCGCTCACCGACTTCGCTCATGTCAGCCGCTTCCCGCAAATCCTTAAATTCCGACAGCCGAGTAACCTCAATTGGTCCCTTGATCGCGCTGTCGGAATTTAAGGATTTGCGGGAAGCGGCTGACATGAGTGAGGCCGGCGGGCGGCAGGAGAGAGGTTTTCAGACGGAGAGCACTGCCAGAGGTGAGCGGGGGCCGGCAGAAGGAGCTGAGGTGGTGGTCGGTCCCGGTGGCTGAGCTACTTCTCCCCCCGGCCACAATGCGGTGGCTCCGCGCCCGGAGCGTCGCGGCAAGTGAGTTGCTGGCATGATCCCCGACCCCCTCCTTCTCCCCTCCCCAGCGGCGCTGTCCTTTTACAGCCGCCCGGGGTAGGGAGAGAGGGGCCCGGGGGGGGGGAGAGAGGGGCCTGGGGGGGAGAGAGAGGCCTGGGGGGGGGAGAGAGAGGCCCGGGGGGGGGGAGAGAGAGGCCCGGGGGGGGGAGGGAGAGAGGCCCGGGGGGGGAGAGAGAGGCCCGGGGGGGAGAGGCCCGGGGGGGGAGAGAGAGGCCCGGGGGGGGGAGAGAGAGGCCCGGAGGGGGGAGAGAGAGGCCGGGGGGGGGAGAGAGAGGCCCCGGGGGGGGGGGAGAGAGAGGCCCGGGGGGGGGAGAGAGAGGCCCGGGGGGGGGGGGGAGAGAGAGGCCCGGGGGGGGAGAGAGAGGCCCGGGGGGGAGAGAGAGAGGCCCTGGGGGGGGGGGGGGGGAGAGAGAGAGGCCCAGGGAGGAGAGAGAAGCCCGGGGGGGGGAGAGAGAGAGGAGCCGACCAAATAACGGGGGCCGAGGAGGGAGGTGTGGGGGAGGTCACCCGCAGCACGAGGAAGACGGCACACAGACCCATTGTGATGTCATCAGCGAAAGACAGTCGTTTTTAAATTCAACGTTTTGTCAGATTTTTGAACATTTTCAGTAATAACTCGAGAAATAAAGCATGAAATTTTCAGATAAGGCGATTTTGGACTACGGGGAAAATGTCTAACGGAATATGTAAAAATGTTACCGTTACCACGTTGTTATTTCGTAAAGTTGTGATTACACACACACACACAAATACACATACAAGATCAGACTTTTAATAGTTACTAGACCAAGTGCAGACCCGTTGGGTCTGCTCCCCCAACACCCCGTCCCCTACCCGTAGCCCCCCACAGGAGGCGTGGTCCTCCAACTCAACCCGTTGCCGAAGGTAAGATTCAAGCACTCCTCAGCAAAGATCATAGCTCGTGAACCTCCCCCAGCACTGTAGTTGAAAAAAAAATCCCAATAGCATCTTCCCAATTGCAATACCAATTGACCCTTCCCCTCCTGTCCTTCCAGGAGCTATGATGGCAAAATTGTTGCAAATGGGCACTTGCTCTGAGATGCCATTGAGCTGAAAAGTTCAGTGTTGCTGCCAGAGTTCCTATCTTGCAACTTTGTGTCGACGTGTGTTGGAAGCTGTGAAGAATGGTTTTAACAGGAAATGCCATTTTAAATTCAAAGTATTTTTTTTTAATGTTCAGTAATAAGTCGAGAAATAAGGCCTGAAATTTTCAGATAAAAAGATTTTGGACTCCAGGGGAAAAATCTCTACCGGAATATGTAAAAAAATTATCGTTACCGCGTAGATTTTTTGCGAAGATGTGATCACACACGAACACACACACACACACACACACACACACACACACACACACACACACACACACACACACACACACACACACACACACACACACACACACACACATTCACATATCCTCAGACAAGATCATGCTTTTAATAGTATATGATATGATATGATATGATAATGTAACAATTATAGCAAACTGCAGAAAATACGAGGAGCTAAAAGGCACCAAGGCAATGAGGGATAAAACATGAGAAAAATTCCATTTCAGTGCACTAGTTTCACCAGGGAAGACAATCTCTCTTTCCAAATGGTCCTTCACATCAATTTCACAAAATGTGAGCTTAGCCAACCAGAGACCTAAGTTTGCTGTGAGAAAAACATTAAAACTGCAAAGGTTTTGGTTGGCTCTGTTCAAATGTGCAAACCAAACAAGGTAATCTTTCAAACAAACACTGTCATTTACAAATTATAGCAATCATGATATCGTAAAAAAAACATATTTCAGAAAATTTCAGATCTCTAATGAAGATGATAATTTCAGACTGATCTCAGTATAAGATCAGTTTTCATAAGATCATAAGTGATAGGAGCAGAATTAGGTCACCCGGCACATCAAGTCTACTTCGCCATTCAATCAAGGCTGATCTATCTCTCCCTCCTAACCCCATTCTCCTACCTTCTCCCCTCAACTTCTGACACCTGTACTAATCAAAAATCTATCTATCTCTGCCTGAAATATATCCACTGACTTTGCCTCCACAGCCTTCTTTAATTTTTGAAATGAGAAAAGAACTGTTATTTGTTATTATTAGTCCCTTGCGTGCCCAGGGTCTTGATTGCCAATGCCAGGAAAATTATGGGGAAAATAAAATAAAAAGATCCACATGATAACAAAGTGGAAATCTACCTTGGACAGCAGTGCAAAATGGCTGATAATAAATTTGGCACCTTGTTTTGATATTTTACATAGTCTAATTTCGCATAAAACAGACTGCTGGTTAATTATGTGAGGCATGTCGATACACTGCATATCCTTATGAATTTGATAGATATACAAGAAAATAAGGTGGTGTGTCCCAAACCACAGATGTACATAATACATGAGTGAGGACTGCATTGTATTGAAATAGCTTAACTCTCCTTGAAGGGATTTTTTTGGTAATCTTTACTTTTCAGCAAGGTCATCCCAAAATGAGGCAGTCATCAACTGTATCCGTTGTTCAAGGTGTGGACTCTTATACATCGGCGAGACGAAACATAGACTGGGCGATCGTTTCACTAAACACCTTCGCTCAGTCCGCCTTGATCTACCTGATCTCCCGGTTGCCAAACACTTTAATTCCCCTTCCCATTCCCACACTGACCTTTCTGTCCTAGGCCTCCTCCATTGTCAGAGTGAGGCCAAAAACAAATTGGAGGAACAGCATCTCATATTTCACTTGGGCAGCTTACAACCCATGGTATGAATATTGATTTCTCAAACTTCAAGTAACCCTTGCATCCCTTCTCTCTCCATCCCTCCCACACCCGTCATACCAGCTTCAAAATCATCTTGATGAGTCTCATTGGCTGTACTCGTTTTCACCTAGCTCACAGCTATGACCTGTTTCCTTTATCAATGTAACTTTTTTGCATATCTTTCAGTCATTTGTTCTATATATCTCTACATTACCATCTATATCTCTTGTTTCCCTCAGTTTGAAGAAGGATCTCGACCCGACACGTCACCTATTCCTTTTCTCCAGAGATGCTGTTTGACCCGATGAGTTACTCCAGCTTTTTGTCTATCTTCGGTTTAACCCAGCATCAGCAGTTCCTTTCTACACATCTCCTCCACTTCCAGGCCACAGTCCTCTGGGTTGGTGGCTTCCCCTGTAGGCCGCGACGCCCTCCAAACATCCATCTTTACAACATTAAGTCATGTACAGAGATAACACGGTTATTCAGTTTACAACCTTCAAAGATGAATAGCGTTGTTTGTGATATGTCGAGAATTTTCTATTCCCTCTATTTCTCATTTGATATTCTTTTGTTAAACTAAGTAATTTAGCCCTGACTGTAATTGTAATATGATTTTTACTTGTGTTTCTGTTTTGATTATGAGAATTTATGTTTTCATAGGAATGTGACATGTAGTTTCTTCAGCTTTCCTGATCAATTCAACTGATAGTTTTAAATATTTTTGCGTGTATTATAGTATGCAATTGAAATATAAATTAATTTCTGTTCACGTGTTAAAAGTGTGCTAAGATATCAGCCTCCAGATATTTACTTCCTCACACTTGATTCCATTTAATTTATTGGAAAAGAATGGCAGATGATGAGTAAAATCCGTGGTTAGCAGTCTCACACCAGTTTAATATGAGTAACCTCAGACAAATTTATCCCCTGCAATTCTAAACGCAACACAAAAGGTTTGAATTAAAACCTCTTAAATTTCTGCATTCAGAATATTGTCCAGTGAACTTGCAAAAAACTATTTTTCTGTTATTGCCCATATACATTTTCTCAATATGTTATCTTCGCTGACTGATTTTGCTGTCCATCAAACACTACTCTCATGCTGAGCAGAAGTGAATACAAGCCGCAAGCAGTGAGCAGATGTCTTCCAGTCTTGTCATATTAACATAAAGATGATCCTATTGTGACCAGATTATTTCTCACTGCATTAACATCAATATGTTTTATTTTAGTTCTGATTTACTATTTTTAAATGACTACTTTTGTTTAAAACAGAAATTACAATGGTGTAATTATTGAATCTTCAAAAACATATGTTCCTGTATTTAGCTTTATTCCAAAAATTATATCTTAACCATGGTACATTCCATTCGTTTACAAGTCTGATGTTTTAGCTAACGGTTTGAAGAACAGTGGTTTTAGCTAACGGTTTGAAGAACAGTGTGTAGGGAGGTACTGCAGATGCTGGTTTAAACTGAAGACAGACACAAAAGGCTGAAGTAATAACCCAGCGGGTCAGGCTGCATCTCTGGAAAAAAGGAATACATAGGCGAGGTTTCAGGTCGAGACTGATGTTTTGGGTCTGAAGAAGGATCTCGATCCGAAATGTCACCTATTCCTTTTCTCCGGAGATGCTGTCTGACATGCTGAGTTATTCCAGCTTTTTGTGTCTGTCTTCGGTTTGAAGAACAGAACTGAAATGAGGGTCTAGAAATCTGTTCTGACAAATCCACAAAATACAATGTTGTTTGCTAAAATGTAGCTAAACATGGATTTTATGCATGTTTCTGGATGTTTTAGTGTCTGTTTGGGAAATTGATTCTTGATTTTTTTTGGAAGGTTTTTCAAATGCCCCAGCAACTTTTTCTGATGCAAAACTTTCTCTATTCACGTCAAAAGTTATGCAGCGTGCAGAACTCTTCATCAGTGAGATTTTCAACCTCAGATGTCTGATAAAATGGCAGATCTGACTTTGTTACACAACAATCAGCATATACTCACTTTTTCTCCCTAAAAATTATATTATTTGAAGGACCAATACTCAAACAGACATCTCATCTTTATCAAGAACTGTGTTCCCCTCAAGCGCAGTATTGCTTTGCTTTACCAGTAGAGGTCAAGGTCACAGTTGCTCACAGCTTCTGAGACTTTTAATTATTCCCAAATACGGCTGCAGAAGAACTCTGCCACATCGCATGATTTGCTGCTCATTGCTTCACCAGAAAGGTTATCACATTTCTATACCCACATATTCCAGCAGGTATTCAGAAACTTCCCTCATGGTCAGTTTGACAACAAAGTGCAACCTTGGCCATATCACGAGAGGATCTCATTGGTCCCTAGAAAAGAACAGGTTCTATCACTGTTCTCCACAAGTCTCTCCACCATTCAATTATTCCAATCCAGCACCCACCCATCAGACCACCACCCTGTGCTTTCCCCCAGCTGATTGTAACCAACCCTCCTCTCCAAAGGTGTGATTCACCTTCAATTTGTTTTTTTGACCTACCTATATATACCCCACTCCCCACTGCCAGCCATAGAAGCATCTCTCCAACTCAACCCTTTTCTCCTATTGGTACAATTGGTACATAACAAAATATGTCAAGTGATTAATAGAATCATTATTGAAACTCTGGAAAAATTTGGCAAAAGCTACAGAAATAATCATTTGGACAGATGCCTAAAGACTAGCACAAAAAGGCAGATGTTTAGAAGTTTCTAACATGGGAAGAGAGAATTAGAGAGACAGAACTTTAGACACAAAATTTGTTTGCAATGAAGCCTCTCTGAAATATATCCCCTGTGGCCCAACTTGTCCATGCCCACTGTGAGATCTGCACAAAGCATTAGAGCTAATCCAAATATTAAGCATAGTCGAGTTATCGCCTCTAAATGCTTCTACTGTATTTAAGGAAATTCTTAGAGTACAGGTATTGACATAAAGTTTTGGAAACAGCATAGCTGCCCATTGAGAGCATGTGGACGATAAATAAGGAGTAACTAATTGCACTGATGTCAGCAGCAGTTGCATCCCTTGATTTATTCATTGAACAGATGCTATCTTGGAAGACACAAGAGACCTATAGCACTGCCGCAGGTCCAGAAAGTCATTACCACAAGCTGTGGGTCTGTCCTTTGCAGCTTTCAAGTTGTCTCCACGAGCAGTTAGTGATAGCCCTGCTGCGATTCCAAGCAAAATCAATTCAATTGTTCATTCTCTTTGACTTTTGTAACTGTTTTCTTGCATTAAAACTGAGATTCCTTTTAAATTTCAGTGGAAATCACAAATGCATAAGTACCACTACATTTTTTGTACACAAAGAGGTACAAGTATGCACGATTAATAAACAAACATGTCACGTGGTTGGAAAACAAAATAATGATGTTTCATTTTTTAATACTGCCAAGCACATTTTTTGGTTCATCTACAGTGCCCTCCATAATGTTTGGATAGAGACCAATCACATATTTATTTGCCTCTGTACTCCACAATTTGAAATGTAATAGAAAAAATCACATGTGGTTAAAGTGCACATTGTCAGACTTTAATAAAGGCCATTTTTATGCATATTGGTTTCACCATGTAGAAATTACAACAGTGTTTCAGGGCACGATAATGTTTGGGACACAGCAATGTCATGTAAATTAAAGTAGTCATGTTTAGTATTTTGTTGCAATGACTGTTTGAAGTCTGCAATTCATGGACTGGGTGTCTTCTCTGGTGATGCTTTGCCAGGCCTGTATTGCAGCCATCTTTAGCTTAAGCTTGTTTTATAATAATAATAATAATAATAATAATACATTTTATTTATGGGCGCCTTTCAAAAGTCTCAAGCACACCGTACAAAGTTTAACAAGAAACATGTAAGCGGAATGAAATAAATAGTAAAGACATCACCAGTACACAAATTAAAGATAGAATTAAATCCAAAAACAAAAATCAAAAACACAATATGGAAGAGAGAGCAGCGGCTGCTAAAGCGCGCCAGCGTCCACTTTCCCTTCCGACCGCCATCTTGGACATAGACTAACATAGACACTACACATTACACACAAAATCATCCTCCCACAATGATTACCACTGTGGGGGAAGGCACAATGTCAAGTCCCCAACTTGGGGGCTAGTCCACTTCAGTTTTCTCTTCAGCATATAAACGTCATGCTCAATTGGGTTCAGATCGGGTGATTGGCTTGGCCACTCAAGAATTTACCATTTTTTTGTTTTGAAAAACTCCTTTGGTGCTTTAGCAGTATGTTTAGGATCATTGAATTGTTGTACAATGAACCGCCAGCCAATGAGTTTTGAGGCATTTGTTTGAACTTGAGCAGATAGGATGTGTCTATACACTTCAGAATTCATTATGCTTCCACCATCAGCAATTGTATCTTCAATGAAGATAAGTGAGCCAGTACCTTCAGCAGCCATACATGCCCAGGCCATAACACCCCCACCACCGTGTTTCACAGATGAGGTGGTATGCTTTGGATCTTGGGCAGTTCCTTCTCTCCTCCATACTTTGCTCTTGCCATCACTCTGATATAAGTTAATCTTCATCTCATTTGTCCACAAGATCTTTTTCCAGAACTGTGGTTGCTCTTTTGAGTACTTCTTGGCAAACTGTAACTTGGCCATCCTATTTTTGCGGCTAACCAGTGATTTGCATCTTGCAGTGTAGCCTTTGTATTTCTGTTCATGAAGTCTTCTGCGGACAGTGGTCATAGATAAATCCACACCTGAAGTGTTTCTGATCTGTCGGACAGGTGTTTGGGGATTTTTCTTTATTATGGAGAGATCTTCTGTCATCAGCTGTGGAGGTCTTCCTTGGCCTGCCAGTCCCTTTGCAATTAGTAAGCTCACCAGTGCTCTCTTTCTTCTTAATGATGTTCCAAACAGTTGATTTTGGTAAGCCTATGGTTTGGCTGATGTCACTAACAGTTTTATTCTTGTTTCCCAGTCTCATAATAGCTTCTTTGACTTTCATTGGCACAACTTTGGTTCTCATGTTGATAAACAGCAATAAAAGTTTCCAAAGGTGATGGAAAGACTGGAGGAAAGTAGGTGCTGCGAGCTCTCTTATACCTGCATTAAGGAGGCATTTTAACACACCTGAGCAATTACAAACACCTGTGAAGCCATGTGTCCCAAACATTATGGTGCCCTGAAATGGGGGGATTATGTATAAACACAGCTGTAATTTCTACATGGTGAAACCAAAATTTGATAAGGTCCCACATAGGAGATTAGTGGGCAAAATTAGAGCACATGATATTGGAGGTAGGATGCTGACATGGATAGAAAATTGGTTGGCAGACAGGAAACAAAGAGTAGGGATTAATGGGTCCCTTTCAGAATGGCCGGCAGTGACTAGTGGGGTATCGTAAGGTTCGGTGCTGGGACCGCAGCTATTTACAATATCTATTAATGATTTGGATGAAGGGATTAAAAGTAAAATTAGAAAATTTGCAGATGACACAAAGCTGGGTGGCAGTGTGAACTGTGAGGAGTATGCTATGATGATGCTGGGAGACTTGGACAGGTTGGGCGAGTGGGCAGGTGCATGGCAGATGCAGTTTAATGTGGATAAATGTGAGGTTATCCACTTTGGTGGCAAAAACAGGAAGGCAGATTATTATCTAAATGGTGTCTGTCACGTTGGGGAAAGAGGAAGTACAACGGGATCTGGGGGTCCTTGTTCATCAGTCACTGAAAGTAAGCAAGCAGGTTCAGCAGGCAGTGAAGAAAGTGAATTTCATGTTGGCCTTCAAAACAAGAGGAGTTGAGTATAAGAGCAAAGAGGTCCTTCTGCAGTTGTACAGGGCCCTGGTGAGACCACAACTGGAGTATTGTGTGTAGTTTTAGTCTCCAAATTTGAGGAAGGACTTTCTTGCTATTGAGGGAGCGCAGCAGAGGTTCACAATGTTAATTCCCGGGATGGCGGGACTGTCATATTTTGATAGAATGGAGCAGCTGGGCTTGTATACTCTGGAATTTAGAAGGATGAGAGGGTATCTTATTGAAACATATAAGATTATTAAGGGTTTGGACACGCTAGAGGCAGGAAACGTGTTCCCGATGTTGCGGGAGTCCAGAATCAGGGGCCACAGTTTAAGAATAAGGGGTAAGCCATTTAGAACAGAGATGAGGAAATACTTTTTCACACGGAGAGTTGTGAGTCTGTGGAATTCTCTGCCTCAGAGGGCGGTGGAGGCCGGTTCTCTGGATGCTTTCAAGAGAGAGTTAGATAGAGCTCTTAAAGATAGCGGAGAAAATGGATATGGGGAGAAGGCAGGAACGGGGTATTGATTGTGGATGATCAGCCATGATCACATTGAATGGCGGTGCTGGCTTGAAGGGCCAAATGGCCTACTCCTGCACCTATTGTCTATTGTCTAAAATGTATAAAAATACCCTTTAATAAAATCTGACAATGTGCCATTTAACCATATGTGATTTTTTTCTATTACAAATCTCAAATTGTGGAGTACAGAGGCAAATAAATAAATGATGGGTCTTTGTCCCAAACATTATGGAGGGCACTGTATTTCAAAGTACAATTCTCAATTGGTTAATGTTTTCTTCCAGATTGTTGTGAGGGATATTTAGAAAGTTCTCAGGTTAATCTACACATAAATTGAAATTTGCATTCCACTCTTTCTGTAGTAAATACTATTCAATTGTTCTGGAAACCTGTTCACATTTAATTAACTGAAATTAAGCTTCAGATTGTTGGAGTTACAGATCATGCTGTAATGTTCAATGATTTGTGACAACAATACAAAGGAAATTAAATAACTCCGAAATATACAAAGGACTTTAGAACCAAGGGAATTTTGCTTCTGCATTAATTCAATCAAAGGAATTTAATGTTTAAATTTGTAATAGATTCTTGTAGTTTCCATTCAATAAATTGCAACACTCATGTTATGAAAATATCTCTATCTGAGTATAATTTGATAGTTGTTATTTTCCATCTTAGCAGTGCATCAAAATAATCAACTTAAATGACTAAGATTGAAGAAATGAAATCATTTTTGTCCACATAGAAAATATATGCAGACCTCAAAATTACTCGTAAGGTTAAACATAAATGCTCGATGTGCCCTTGAAATGTGATTCGCCAAAAACTGGTAAGATGCATGACATCTGGTAATAAAAAAGCCAGAATATAAGAATATGAGACTGTTCATTGTTCTATGTTCACCTATTTGGTAAGGTGTTTTCAAATGATTCCTGCAGTATATTAAAGGCCCATAAGCTGGGTTACTGGAATTCTTGTCCATGTTCTGCTTGGCGGGCTGAACTTGATCTATTTTTAACCAGTTGATAACTGAGGCCATAGCTGGTAGCTGAATTATATCTGAACTATCAATGCTACATGAACTGCGATGAGCTGTGACAAAAGGACAAAATCACTGGAGAATGAAATTGTATTTCCTACTTTGAGAAAATGCTGAACAGTGCCCTCCATAATGTTTGGGACAATTACAGTGCCCTCCATAATGTTTGGGACAAAGACCCATCATTTATTTATTTGCCTCTGTACTCCACAATTTGAGATTTGTAATTGAAAAAAATCACATGTGGTTAAAGTGCACATTGTCAGATTTTAATAAAGGCCATTTCTATACATTTTGGTTTCACCATGTAGAAATTAAAGAAGTGTTTATACATAGTCCCCCCATTTCAGGGCACCATAATGTTTGGGGCACAGCAATGTCATGCAAATGAAAGTAGTCATGTTTAGTATTTTGGTGCATATACTTTGCATGCAATGACTGCTTGAAGTCTGCAATTCATGGACATCACCAATTGCTGGGTGTCTTCTCTGGTGATGCTCTGCCAGGCCTGTATTGCAGCCATCTTTAGCTTATGCTTGTTTTGGGGGCTAGCCCCTTCAGTTTTCACTTCAACATATAAAAGGCATGCTCAATTGGGTTCTTTTAAGTACTTCTTGGTAAACTGTAATCCGGCCGTCCTATTTTTGCAGCTAACCAGTGGTTTGCAAATTGCAGTGTAGCCTCTCTATTTCTGTTCATTAAGTCTTCTGCAGACAGTGGTCATTGACAAATCCACACCTGACTCCTGAAGAATGTTTCTGATCTGTCGGACAGATTTTCTTTATTATTGAGAGAATTCTTCTGTCATCAGCTGTGGAGATCTTCCTTGGCCTGCCAGTCCCTTTGCGATTAGTAAGCTCACCAATGCTCCCTTTCTTCTTAATAATGTTTCAAACAGTTGATTTAGGTAAGCCTAAGGTTTGACTGATGTCTCTAACAGTTTTATTCTTGTTTCTGAGTCTCATAATTGCTTCTTTGACTTTCCTTGCCACAAATTTAGTCCTCATGTTGATAAACAGCAATAAAAGTTTCCAAAGGTTATAGAAAGACTGGAGGGAAGACTAGGTGCTGAGCGCTCTCTTATACCTGCATTAAGGAGGCAATTAAACACACCAGAGCAATTACAAACGCCTGTGAAGCCATGTGTCCCAAACATTATGGTGCCCTGAAATGGGGGGACTATGTATAAACACTGCTGTAATTTCTACATGGTGAAACCAAAATGTATAAAAATGGCCTTTATTAAAATCTGACAATGTGCACTTTAACCACATGTGATTTTTTCTATTACAAATCTCAAATTGTGGAGTACAGAGGCAAATAAATAAATGATGGGTCTTTGTCCCAGAAATTATGGAAGGAACTGTAATATGTCCATGACTTTCAATTGCAACTGTGCTGCCTTCTCATTTGCACAATTACTGCATGCAAGCAGCACTAGCCATATTGTTTATCACCATATCCTCTCAATAGAGGTGGCAATTTTAAGAATGGCTAGCACCATTTAAAGGCTAGGTGTAGTAACATAGCAGCTCATTGAAAAACGTAATCTGACATGGCAAGGACCTACAGGAGAGGACCTACAGTGGGCAGTAACTTTTTTTAATGATGCACTGGAAGGAAGCAAGGGTGGAGAGGATCAAAATCACCTTCAGACACAGAGTGCAAAACCATTAGACCATTGGTCAATTGCAGACATCAAATCTCGAAGGCCTAGATGAAGTCCTGCAAGATGTCCAATGTTGATATATGTTCATATGTCCATAAGTGATATGAGCAGAATCATGACTGATTTATCTCTGCCTTAATAATAACCATTGATGGCCTTCTGTGTCAATGAATTCCAGATTCACCACCCTCTGACTAAATAAATTCCTCGTGATTTCTTTTCTAAAGAACGTACTTTTATTCTGTGGCTAATGACCACTGGTCCTAGACACTCCCACTAGTGAAAAAATCCTCTCCACATCCACTCTATCCAGGCTTTTCACTGTTCAGTAATGTTTCAATGAGGTCCCTACTCATCCTTCTAAACTCCAGCGAGTTGAGGCCCAGCGCTGTCAAATGTTCATCATATGTTAACCCACTCATTCCTGGGATCATTCTCATAAACCTCCTCTGGACCCTCTCAAGCGCTAGCACATCCTTCCTCAGATAGGAGGCCCACAATTGTCACAATACTCTAAATGCGGTCCTGGCCAGTGCCTTATAAAGCCTCAGCATTACATCCCTGTTTTTGTATTCTAGTCCTCTTGAAATAAATGCTAGCATTGCGTTTGCCTTCCTTACTACTGATTCAACTTGCAAATTTCCCAGCACTCCCAAGTCCCTTTGCACCTCTGATTACTGAATTCTCTCCCCATTTCGAAAATAGTCTATATTCCTACTACCAAAATGCATGACTCCACATTTTGCTATGCTGTATTCCATCTGCCACTTCTCTGCCCACTCTTCGAATCTGTCCGTCCTTCTGCAGAGTCCCTGCTTTTTCTACACTACCTGTGCCTCCACCTATCTTCATATCATCTGCACACTTGGCCACAAAGAGTAGCGGCCCCAGCACCGCCCCCTGCAGAACACTGCTAGTCACTGGCAGCCAACAAGAAAAAGCCTCTTTTCTTGCCATTCTTTGTCTTCTGCCATCCAGCCAACCTGTTATCCATGCTGGTATCTTCCCTTTGATACGGGCTCTCGCCTCCTTTAGCAGTCTCATGTGCGGTACATTATCCAAGGCTTTCTGAAACTCTAGGTAAACATTGACTCTCCTTTGTCTGACCTGCTATTTACTTCCTCAAAGAATTCCAACAGATTCGTCAGGAAAGATCTCCCCTTCACAAAACCATGCTGACAGCCTATTTTATCATGAACTTCTAAGGACTCAGAAAACTCACCCTTTATAATGGACTAAAATCTTACTAACCACTGAAGTCAGCCTATAGTTTCCACTCTTCTGCTTTGCTCCCTTCTTGAACAACAGGGAAATATTTGCAATTTTCCAATTGTCTGGAAGCACTCCTGACGAGCGATTCTTGTCTCGACCCAAGACGCCACCTATTCCTTTGCTCCATAGATGCGGCATCACCCGCTGAGTTTCTCCAGCATTTTTGTCTACCAGCGATTCTTGAAAGATCACTACTAATGCCTCCACAATCTCTAAAGCCACCTCCTTCAGAACCCTGGGGTGCAGTCCATCCAGTCTAGGTGACATCCACCTTCAGACCTTTCAGTTTCCCAAGCACCTTTTCCTTAGTAATAGCCACTCCACTAACTTCCACCCTCTAACTTTCTTGAATTTCTTGAACATATGCTTCGAATACAGGATTAAACAATTAGGACTGAAATTAGGCAAAATGTATTCAGTCAGAGGATGTTGGATCTATGGAATTCTCTACCATGGGATGCTATAGATGCTAAAGATATTTAAGAAGGAGATAAGATAGAAGACGACAAGCATCAAAAGGTATGAGGAATAAAGTGCTAAAATACAACATATTTCATACAGCATTATAACAGGTCCTCGACCCATCCTGTCCGCGCAGGCCATCACTTACCTATCATTAATAATCGCACTTTGGTCCATTTGGTACCCTGGCCTTCTATATCATGGCTTTTCAAGCACTCGTCGCCCACTCAGACAATATGCTCAAGTACTTCTCCTGTTCCTTACCTTAAGCCTGTGGTTCCGGACATGTCTGCCAAAGAGAAAAGTTCCTCACTCTTTATCCTATCTCTGTTCCTCATAATTTTGTACACTTCAACTGGGTAACCCTCTCAGTTTTGCACTTAGGAAATGAAACCCAGCCTATCCAATCGCTTCTCACAGCTGTAAAGTTCCATCCCAGGCAATATCCTGGTGAATCTCCTCTCCACCTGTATAATTACATCCTTCCTCGCCATTGAGATTAGAATAGTATTTCAGCTATGGAATAATGAACATTTTATCTCGTTGTACCACAACCTCCCTGCTCTTATTATATGGGACATGATTTATATCCCATACAATGGAGTCAAATATCCTTCTTGGCTTCTTAACCTGCTTACTTAACAGGGCTGCTGCCTTCATTGTTCCTTGGACATGATCTCTATTCCTCAGTTCTTCTACCTCAAAGATTACATCTCAGGAATTACATGATCAGGAACAGAATTAGTACAAATACATGAGGGGGAAAAGGGTAACTAGAGAGAGAGTCGGACCTCTCAGGAACTCAAAGTGGTCACCTCTGTGTAGAGCCACAGGAGATGGGCAAGGTCCTCAATTAGTATTTCTCCTCTGTATTTACCGAGGAGAAAGACAGTAGGATGGAGGAACTTGGGGCAGTCAATGCAAGTGTCTTGAGAGCAGTCAGTGTTACCATCGAAGAAGTACTGAAGGTACCATCGTGTATGAAGGTAGACAAATCTCCAGGGCCTGATCAGATATATCCGAGGACATTGTGGGAAACCTGAGAGGAAATTGCGGGAAACTGGTTGAAATTTACGAGTCGTCCTTAAATACAGGAGAGGTGCCGGAAGATTGGAGAGTGGCAAATGTTGTGCCTCTTTTCAAGAAGGGCAGCATGGAAAATGCTGGGAACTGTAGGCCTGTGAGCTTAACATCTGTGGTTGGAAAGTTACTAGAGAATATTCTGAGGGATAGGTTATGCAGGCATTTGGATGGGCAAGGGCTGATTAGGGATAGTCAGCATGGTTTTGCACATGCACATCTCACAAATCTGATTGTGTTTTTTGAAGACGTGACCAAAAAGCTCGATGAGGGCAGAGCTGTAGATATTGTATACATGGATTTCAGTAAAGACATTTGACAAGGTTCCACATGGTAGACTGCTCTGGAAGGTTAGATCGCATGGGATCCAAGGAGAGATAGCCGAATGGATAGCAAATTGGACCTATGGAAGGAAGCAGAGGGTGATGGTGGAAGGTAGCTTCTCGGACTGGAGGTCTGTGACTAGTGGTGTGCATCAGGGTTTGGTGCTGGGCCCGTTAGTTTGTCATCTACATCAATGATTTGGATGAGAACATACAGCGCAAGATTAGCAAGTTTGCTGATGATACAAAAGTGGGTGGTTTTGCAGATAGTGAAGATGTTTGTGAAAGATTTGCAGCAGGAACTGGATCGATTGGCCAGGTGGGCTGAGGAATGGTTGATGGAATTTAATAGAGAGAAT
>JAXLNO010004076.1:0-79712 GCA_038087875.1 Malacoraja senta | reverse complement strand
GGCTGATGTCACTAACAGTTTTTATTCTTGTTTCCCAGTCTCATAATGGCTTCTTTGACTTTCATTGGCACAACTTTGGTTCTCATGTTGATAAACAGCAATAAAAGTTTCCAAAGGTGATGGAAAGACTGGAGGAAAGTAGGTGCTGCGAGCTCTCTTATACCTGCATTAAGGAGGCATTTTAACACACCTGAGCAATTACAAACACCTGTGAAGCCATGTGTCCCAAACATTATGGTGCCCTGAAATGGGGGGATTATGTATAAACACAGCTGTAATTTCTACATGGTGAAACCAAAATTTGATAAGGTCCCACATAGGAGATTAGTGGGCAAAATTAGAGCACATGATATTGGAGGTAGGATGCTGACATGGATAGAAAATTGGTTGGCAGACAGGAAACAAAGAGTAGGGATTAATGGGTCCCTTTCAGAATGGCCGGCAGTGACTAGTGGGGTATCGCAAGGTTCGGTGCTGGGACCGCAGCTATTTACAATATCTATTAATGATTTGGATGAAGGGATTAAAAGTAAAATTAGAAAATTTGCAGATGACACAAAGCTGGGTGGCAGTGTGAACTGTGAGGAGGATGCTATGATGATGCTGGGAGACTTGGACAGGTTGGGCGAGTGGGCAGGTGCATGGCAGATGCAGTTTAATGTGGATAAATGTGAGGTTATCCACTTTGGTGGCAAAAACAGGAAGGCAGATTATTATCTAAATGGTGTCTGTCACGTTGGGGAAAGAGGAAGTACAACGGGATCTGGGGGTCCTTGTTCATCAGTCACTGAAAGTAAGCAAGCAGGTTCAGCAGGCAGTGAAGAAAGTGAATTTCATGTTGGCCTTCAAAACAAGAGGAGTTGAGTATAAGAGCAAAGAGGTCCTTCTGCAGTTATACAGGGCCCTGGTGAGACCACAACTGGAGTATTGTGTGTAGTTTTAGTCTCCAAATTTGAGGAAGGACTTTCTTGCTATTGAGGGAGCGCAGCAGAGGTTCACAATGTTAATTCCCGGGATGGTGGGACTGTCATATTTTGATAGAATGGAGCGGCTGGGCTTGTATACTCTGGAATTTAGAAGGATGAGAGGGTATCTTATTGAAACATATAAGATTATTAAGGGTTTGGACACGCTAGAGGCAGGAAACATGTTCCCGATGTTGCGGGAGTCCAGAATCAGGGGCCACAGTTTAAGAATAAGGGGTAAGCCATTTAGAACGGAGATGAGGAAATACTTTTTCACACGGAGAGTTGTGAGTCTGTGGAATTCTCTGCCTCAGAGGGCGGTGGAGGCCGGTTCTCTGGATGCTTTCAAGAGAGAGTTAGATAGAGCTCTTAAAGATAGCGGAGAAATGGATATGGGGAGAAGGCAGGAACGGGGTATTGATTGTGGATGATCAGCCATGATCACATTGAATGGCGGTGCTGGCTTGAAGGGCCAAATGGCCTACTCCTGCACCTATTGTCTATTGTCTAAAATGTATAAAAAATACCCTTTAATAAAATCTGACAATGTGCCATTTAACCATATGTGATTTTTTTCTATTACAAATCTCAAATTGTGGAGTACAGAGGCAAATAAATAAATGATGGGTCTTTGTCCCAAACATTATGGAGGGCACTGTATTTCAAAGTACAATTCTCAATTGGTTAATGTTTTCTTCCAGATTGTTGTGAGGGATATTTAGAAAGTTCTCAGGTTAATCTACACATAAATTGAAATTTGCATTCCACTCTTTCTGTAGTAAATACTATTCAATTGTTCTGGAAACCTGTTCACATTTAATTAACTGAAATTAAGCTTCAGATTGTTGGAGTTACAGATCATGCTGTAAATGTTCAATGATTTGTGACAACAATACAAAGGAAATTAAATAACTCCGAAATATACAAAGGACTTCAGAACCAAGGGAATTTTTGCTTCTGCATTAATTCAATCAAAGGAATTTAATGTTTAAATTTGTAATAGATTCTTGTAGTTTCCATTCAATAAATTGCAACACTCATGTTATGAAAATATCTCTATCTGAGTATAATTTGATAGTTGTTATTTTCCATCTTAGCAGTGCATCAAAATAATCAACTTAAATGACTAAGATTGAAGAAATGAAATCATTTTTGTCCACATAGAAAATATATGCAGACCTCAAAATTACTCGTAAGGTTAAACATAAATGCTCGATGTGCCCTTGAAATGTGATTCGCCAAAAACTGGTAAGATGCATGACATCTGGTAATAAAAAAGCCAGAATATAAGAATATGAGACTGTTCATTGTTCTATGTTCATCTATTTGGTAAGGTGTTTTCAAATGATTCCTGCAGTATATTAAAGGCCCATAAGCTGGGTTACTGGAATTCTTGTCCATGTTCTGCTTGGCGGGCTGAACTTGATCTATTTTTAACCAGTTGATAACTGAGGCCATAGCTGGTAGCTGAATTATATCTGAACTATCAATGCTACATGAACTGCGATGAGCTGTGACAAAAGGACAAAATCACTGGAGAATGAAATTGTATTTCCTACTTTGAGAAAATGCTGAACAGTGCCCTCCATAATGTTTGGGACAATTACAGTGCCCTCCATAATGTTTGGGACAAAGACCCATCATTTATTTATTTGCCTCTGTACTCCACAATTTGAGATTTGTAATTGAAAAAAATCACATGTGGTTAAAGTGCACATTGTCAGATTTTAATAAAGGCCATTTCTATACATTTTGGTTTCACCATGTAGAAATTAAAGAAGTGTTTATACATAGTCCCCCCATTTCAGGGCACCATAATGTTTGGGGCACAGCAATGTCATGCAAATGAAAGTAGTCATGTTTAGTATTTTGGTGCATATACTTTGCATGCAATGACTGCTTGAAGTCTGCAATTCATGGACATCACCAATTGCTGGGTGTCTTCTCTGGTGATGCTCTGCCAGGCCTGTATTGCAGCCATCTTTAGCTGATGCTTGTTTTGGGGGCTAGCCCCTTCAGTTTTCACTTCAACATATAAAAGGCATGCTCAATTGGGTTCTTTTAAGTACTTCTTGGTAAACTGTAATCCGGCCGTCCTATTTTTGCAGCTAACCAGTGGTTTGCAAATTGCAGTGTAGCCTCTCTATTTCTGTTCATTAAGTCTTCTGCAGACAGTGGTCATTGACAAATCCACACCTGACTCCTGAAGAATGTTTCTGATCTGTCGGACAGATTTTCTTTATTATTGAGAGAATTCTTCTGTCATCAGCTGTGGAGATCTTCCTTGGCCTGCCAGTCCCTTTGCGATTAGTAAGCTCACCAATGCTCCCTTTCTTCTTAATAATGTTTCAAACAGTTGATTTTGGTAAGCCTAAGGTTTGGCTGATGTCTCTAACAGTTTTATTCTTGTTTCTGAGTCTCATAATTGCTTCTTTGACTTTCCTTGCCACAAATTTGGTCCTCATGTTGATAAACAGCAATAAAAGTTTCCAAAGGTGATAGAAAGACTGGAGGGAAGACTAGGTGCTGAGCGCTCTCTTATACCTGCATTAAGGAGGCAATTAAACACACCAGAGCAATTACAAACGCCTGTGAAGCCATGTGTCCCAAACATTATGGTGCCCTGAAATGGGGGGACTATGTATAAACACTGCTGTAATTTCTACATGGTGAAACCAAAATGTATAAAAATGGCCTTTATTAAAATCTGACAATGTGCACTTTAACCACATGTGATTTTTTCTATTACAAATCTCAAATTGTGGAGTACAGAGGCAAATAAATAAATGATGGGTCTTTGTCCCAGAAATTATGGAAGGAACTGTAATATGTCCATGACTTTCAATTGCAACTGTGCTGCCTTCTCATTTGCACAATTACTGCATGCAAGCAGCACTAGCCATATTGTTTATCACCATATCCTCTCAATAGAGGTGGCAATTTTAAGAATGGCTAGCACCATTTAAAGGCTAGGTGTAGTAACATAGCAGCTCATTGAAAAACGTAATCTGACATGGCAAGGACCTACAGGAGAGGACCTACAGTGGGCAGTAACTTTTTTTAATGATGCACTGGAAGGAAGCAAGGGTGGAGAGGATCAAAATCACCTTCAGACACAGAGTGCAAAACCATTAGACCATTGGTCAATTGCAGACATCAAATCTCGAAGGCCTAGATGAAGTCCTGCAAGATGTCCAATGTTGATATATGTTCATATGTCCATAAGTGATATGAGCAGAATCATGACTGATTTATCTCTGCCTTAATAATAACCATTGATGGCCTTCTGTGTCAATGAATTCCAGATTCACCACCCTCTGACTAAAGAAATTCCTCGTGATTTCTTTTCTAAAGAACGTACTTTTATTCTGTGGCTAATGACCACTGGTCCTAGACACTCCCACTAGTGAAAAAATCCTCTCCACATCCACTCTATCCAGGCTTTTCACTGTTCAGTAATGTTTCAATGAGGTCCCTACTCATCCTTCTAAACTCCAGCGAGTTGAGGCCCAGCGCTGTCAAATGTTCATCATATGTTAACCCACTCATTCCTGGGATCATTCTCATAAACCTCCTCTGGACCCTCTCAAGCGCTAGCACATCCTTCCTCAGATAGGAGGCCCACAATTGTCACAATACTCTAAATGCGGTCCTGGCCAGTGCCTTATAAAGCCTCAGCATTACATCCCTGTTTTTGTATTCTAGTCCTCTTGAAATAAATGCTAGCATTGCGTTTGCCTTCCTTACTACTGATTCAACTTGCAAATTTCCCAGCACTCCCAAGTCCCTTTGCACCTCTGATTACTGAATTCTCTCCCCATTTCGAAAATAGTCTATATTCCTACTACCAAAATGCATGACTCCACATTTTGCTATGCTGTATTCCATCTGCCACTTCTCTGCCCACTCTTCGAATCTGTCCGTCCTTCTGCAGAGTCCCTGCTTTTTCTACACTACCTGTGCCTCCACCTATCTTCATATCATCTGCACACTTGGCCACAAAGAGTAGCGGCCCCAGCACCGCCCCCTGCAGAACACTGCTAGTCACTGGCAGCCAACAAGAAAAAGCCTCTTTTCTTGCCATTCTTTGTCTTCTGCCATCCAGCCAACCTGTTATCCATGCTGGTATCTTCCCTTTGATACGGGCTCTCGCCTCCTTTAGCAGTCTCATGTGCGGTACATTATCCAAGGCTTTCTGAAACTCTAGGTAAACATTGACTCTCCTTTGTCTGACCTGCTATTTACTTCCTCAAAGAATTCCAACAGATTCGTCAGGAAAGATCTCCCCTTCACAAAACCATGCTGACAGCCTATTTTATCATGAACTTCTAAGGACTCAGAAAACTCACCCTTTATAATGGACTAAAATCTTACTAACCACTGAAGTCAGCCTATAGTTTCCACTCTTCTGCTTTGCTCCCTTCTTGAACAACAGGGAAATATTTGCAATTTTCCAATTGTCTGGAAGCACTCCTGACGAGCGATTCTTGTCTCGACCCAAGACGCCACCTATTCCTTTGCTCCATAGATGCGGCATCACCCGCTGAGTTTCTCCAGCATTTTTGTCTACCAGCGATTCTTGAAAGATCACTACTAATGCCTCCACAATCTCTAAAGCCACCTCCTTCAGAACCCTGGGGTGCAGTCCATCCAGTCTAGGTGACTTATCCACCTTCAGACCTTTCAGTTTCCCAAGCACCTTTTCCTTAGTAATAGCCACTCCACTAACTTCCACCCTCTAACTTTCTTGAATTTCTTGAACATATGCTTAGAATACAGGATTAAACAATTAGGACTGAAATTAGGCAAAATGTATTCAGTCAGAGGATGTTGGATCTATGGAATTCTCTACCATGGGATGCTATAGATGCTAAAGATATTTAAGAAGGAGATAAGATAGAAGACGACAAGCATCAATAGGTATGAGGAATAAAGTGCTAAAATACAACATATTTCATACAGCATTATAACAGGTCCTCGACCCATCCTGTCCGCGCAGGCCATCACTTACCTATCATTAATAATCGCACTTTGGTCCATTTGGTACCTGGCCTTCTATATCATGGCTTTTCAAGCACTCGTCGCCCACTCAGACAATATGCTCAAGTACTTCTCCTGTTCCTTACCTTAAGCCTGTGGTTCCGGACATGTCTGCCAAAGAGAAAAGTTCCTCACTCTTTATCCTATCTCTGTTCCTCATAATTTTGTACACTTCAACTGGGTAACCCTCTCAGTTTTGCACTTAGGAAATGAAACCCAGCCTATCCAATCGCTTCTCACAGCTGTAAAGTTCCATCCCAGGCAATATCCTGGTGAATCTCCTCTCCACCTGTATAATTACATCCTTCCTCGCCATTGAGATTAGAATAGTATTTCAGCTATGGAATAATGAACATTTTATCTCGTTGTACCACAACCTCCCTGCTCTTATTATATGGGACATGATTTATATCCCATACAATGGAGTCAAATATCCTTCTTGGCTTCTTAACCTGCTTACTTAACAGGGCTGCTGCCTTCATTGTTCCTTGGACATGATCTCTATTCCTCAGTTCTTCTACCTCAAAGATTACATCTCAGGAATTACATGATCAGGAACAGAATTAGTACAAATACATGAGGGGGAAAAGGGTAACTAGAGAGAGAGTCGGACCTCTCAGGAACCAAAGTGGTCACCTCTGTGTAGAGCCACAGGAGATGGGCAAGGTCCTCAATTAGTATTTCTCCTCTGTATTTACGGAGGAGAAAGACAGTAGGATGGAGGAACTTGGGGCAGTCAATGCAAGTGTCTTGAGAGCAGTCAGTGTTACCATCGAAGAAGTACTGAAGGTACCATCGTGTATGAAGGTAGACAAATCTCCAGGGCCTGATCAGATATATCCGAGGACATTGTGGGAAACCTGAGAGAAAATTGTGGGAAACTGGTTGAAATTTACGAGTCGTCCTTAAATACAGGAGAGGTGCCGGAAGATTGGAGAGTGGCAAATGTTGTGCCTCTTTTCAAGAAGGGCAGCATGGAAAATGCTGGGAACTGTAGGCCTGTGAGCTTAACATCTGTGGTTGGAAAGTTACTAGAGAATATTCTGAGGGATAGGTTATGCAGGCATTTGGATGGGCAAGGGCTGATTAGGGATAGTCAGCATGGTTTTGCACATGCACATCTCACAAATCTGATTGTGTTTTTTGAAGACGTGACCAAAAAGCTCGATGAGGGCAGAGCTGTAGATATTGTATACATGGATTTCAGTAAAGACATTTGACAAGGTTCCACATGGTAGACTGCTCTGGAAGGTTAGATCGCATGGGATCCAAGGAGAGATAGCCGAATGGATAGCAAATTGGATCTATGGAAGGAAGCAGAGGGTGATGGTGGAAGGTAGCTTCTCGGACTGGAGGTCTGTGACTAGTGGTGTGCATCAGGGTTTGGTGCTGGGCCCGTTACTGTTTGTCATCTACATCAATGATTTGGATGAGAACATACAGCGCAAGATTAGCAAGTTTGCTGATGATACAAAAGTGGGTGGTTTTGCAGATAGTGAAGATGTTTGTAAAAGATTTGCAGCAGGAACTGGATCGATTGGCCAGGTGGGCTGAGGAATGGTTGATGGAATTTAATAGAGAGAATGGAGAATGGAAAAGCAGGACCTCCAGGGTGGTTATCTCCGGTTTGCTTCCAGTTCCTCGTGCTAGTGAGGGCAGGAACAGGAAGATAGGGGATCTGAATATGTGGCTGAGGAGCTAGTGCTGGGGGCAGGGATTTAGATTCTTAGACCACAGGAATCTGTTTTGGGGTAAGGGTGAATTGTACAAAAGGGACGGATTGCACCTTAACAGGTGGGGTACCAGCATTCTGGCAGGCAGGTTTGCCACTGCTACACGGGTGGGTTTAAACTAAATAGTAGGGGGGGGGGGGGGAGGAGACAAATTGGAAATACAAGGATGGAGTTAAAGGGAAAGTATAGGAAAGGTTAAGAAAGACACCAGAATTAACGGGGCAGAAAGCTCACGAAGGGATAGGAGAGTATAGCCAAGTGAAATAGGAATCAATGTGAAAGATGAGGTGAGTAATGGATTAAAAGTATTATATATGTATTGTATTGTATTGTGTTGTATATCTTTATTGTCATTTCCTGAGTATTCGCATACCCAGAGGAAACAAAAAAACGTTCCTCAACCAGTGTCCATTTCAGTGTGCAGTAAAAAATAAATAGAAGTAAAAATACATATATCATGAACAAATTAACACTCTACTCTACTAAACATCAACAGGCGTTCCGATCGGCAGCGGCACGACAGTGGCTCTGCTGCAGTGTGTCCAGGTTGGTGGTTGGTGCACGATACTTTGGCAGGGGACAAAGTCCGTTTATCAGTCTTATAACCTGCGGGAAGAAGCTGAGGAGCATCCTGCTGGTTTTGCACCTAATGCTCCGGTACCTCTTCCCAGATGGCAGGATGGAGAATATGTGATGCGATGGGTGGTAGGGGTCTTTGATGATGGAGATGGCTCTGCTGATGAATGCGCGAAGTATAAGAAGTAAAGTGGATGAGCTTGAAGCTCAGTTAGAGATTGGTAGATATGACTGTGGGGATGACAGAGACATGGCTGCAGGAGGATCGGGACTGGGAACTGAATATTCAGGGCATATGTCCTATAGAAAGGACAGGCAGGTGGGCAGAGGAGGTGGGGTAGCTCTGTTGGTGAGGGATTAAATTCAGTCCCTTGCGAGGTGTAACATAGGGACTGACGATGTAGAGTCAATGTGGATAGAATTGAGGAATTGTAAAGGTAAGAAGATATTAATGGGAGTTATCTGCAGGCCCCCAAACAGTAGCCTGGATATAGGGTGCAAGTTGCTGTAGGAGTTAAAATCGGCATGTGGTTATGGGAGATTTCAAAACGCAGGTAGACTGGAAAAAATCAGGTTGGTTCTGGATCCCAAAAAGGGAGTTTGTAGATTGCCTCCGAGATGGATTCTTAGAGCAGCTTGTCCTGGAGCCTACCAGAGAGAAGGCAATTCTGGATTTAGTGTTGTCTAATGAACCAGAGTTAATAAGGGAGCTCAAGGTAAAGGAACCGCTAGGAGGTAGTGACAATAATATGATGTTATAATCTGCAGCTTGAGAGGGAGAATGTTAAATCAGAAGTGTCAGTGTTGCAGTTGAACAAAGGGGACTATGAAGGCATGAAAGAGGAGCTGGCCAAGGTCGACTGGAAAAGGATCATAGCAGGAATGACGGTGGAACAGCAATGGCAGGAATTTCTGGGCATAATCCAGAAGATGCAGGATCATTTCATTCTAAACAGGAAGAAAGATTCTAAGGGGAGTAAGAGGCAACCGTGGCTGACAAGGGAAGTTAGGGATGGAATAAAACTTAAAGAAAAGGTGTAGCAACGAGTAGCGGAAAGCCAGAGGATTGGGAAACTTTCAAAGGACAACAGAAGGTAACAAAAAGGGCAATACAGGGTGAAAAGATGAAGTACGAGAGTAAGCTGGCCAAGAATATAAAGAAGGATAGTTTAAGAAAGAACTGCAGATGCTGGAAAAATCGAAGGTAGACAAAAATGCTGGAGAAACTCAGTGGGTGAGGCAGCATCTAAGGAGAGAATAGGCGACGTTTCGGGCCGAGACCCTTCTTCAGACTGATGTCGGAGGGGGGGGGGGCGAAGACAGTAGGGTTGTGGGAGAGCTGGGAAGGGGAGGGTAAGGAGGGGGAAATCAAGGACTACCTGAAATTGGAGGTCAATGTTCATACCGCTGGGGTGTAACTACCCAAGCGAAATATGAGGTGCTGTTCCTCCAATTTGCGCTGGGCCTCACTCTGGCAATGGCGGAGGTCCAGAACAGAAAACTTCTGAAAGCAAAAGCTTCTTTAGGAATGTTAAGAGAAAAAGATTAGTAAAGACAAATGTGGGTCCCTTGAAGGCAGAAACAGGTGAAATTATTATGGGGAACAAGGAAATGGCGGAAGAAGCAGGAAGACACAAACAATCTCCCAGATGTACTTGACAGAGGATCTAGGGAGACAGAGGAACTGAAAGAAATTTGCATTCGGCGAGAAATAGCATTGGGTAGACTGATGGGACTGAAGGCTGATAAATCTCCAGGGCCTGATGGTCTGCATCCCAGGGTACTCAATTAGGTGGCTCTAGAAATCATGGACGCATTGGTGCTCATTTTCCAATGTTCTATGTATTCAGGATCAGTTCCTGTGGATTGAAAGGTAGCTAATGTTACATAGAAAACCTAGAAACATAGAAAATAAGTGCAGGAGTAGGCCATTCGGCCCTTCGAGCCTGCACCGCCATTCAGTATGATCATGGCTGATCATCCAACTCAGTATCCTGTACCTGCCTTCTCTCCATACCCCCTGATCCTTTTAGCCACAAGGGCCACATCTAACTCCCTCTTAAATATAGCCAATGAACTGGCCTCAACTACCCTCTGTCGCAGAGAATTCCACAGATTCACCACTCTCTGTGTGAAAAAAAAATTCTCATCTCGGTCCTAAAAGACTTCCCCCTTATCCTTAAACTGTGACCCCTTGTTCTGGACTTCCCCAACATCGGGAACAATCTTCCTGCATCTAGCCTGTCCAACCCCTTAAGAATTTTGTAAGTTTCTATAAGATCCCCCCTCAATCTTCTAAATTCTAGCGAGTACAAGCCGAGTCTATCCAGTCTTTCTTCATATGAAAGTCCTGACATCCCAGGAATCAGTCTGGTGAACCTTCTCTGTACTCCCTCTATGGCAAGAATGTCTTTCCTCAGATTAGGAGACCAAAACTCTACGCAATACTCCAGGTGTGGTCTCACCAAGACCCTGTACAACTGCAGTAGAACCTCCCTGCTCCTATACTCAAATCATTTTGCTATGAATGCTAACGTACCATTCGCTTTCTTCACTGCCTGCTGCACCTGCATGCCTACTTTCAATGACTGGTGTACCATGACACCCAGGTCTCGTTGCATCTCCCCTTTTCCTAATCGGCCACCATTCAGATAATAGTCTACTTTCCTGTTTTTGCCACCAAAGTGGATAACCTCACATTTATCCACATTATACTGCATCTGCCATGCATTTGCCCACTCACCCAACCTATCCAAGTCACCTTGCAGCCTCCTAGCATCCTCCTCACAGCTAACACTGCCCCCCAGCTTCGTGTCATCCGCAAACTTGGAGACGTTGCATTCAATTCCCTCGTCCAGATCATTAATATATATTGTAAATAGCTGGGGTCCCAGCACTGAGCCTTGCGGTACCCCACTTGTCACTGTGTGCCATTCTGAAAAGGACCCGTTTACTCCTACTCTTTGCTTCATGTCTGCCAGCCAGTTCTCTATCCACATTAATGTTATCCCACTTTTCAAGAAAGGAGCGAGAGAGAAAAATGGGAATTATAGACCGGTTAGCCTGACATCTGCGGTGGGGAAGATGCTGGAGTCAATTATTAAAGAGGTAATAATGGCACATTTGGATAGAAGTAAAAGGATTGATCCAAGTCAGCATGGAGTTATGAAGGGGAAATCCTACTTGACTAATCTTCTGGAATTTTTTGAGGATGTGAAGTAAAATGGATGAAGGAGAGCCAGTGGATGCAATGTATCTGGACTTTCAGAAAGCCTTTGATAAGGTCCCACACAGGAGATTAGTGGGCAAAATTAGAGCACGTGGTATTGGGGGTAGGGTATTGACATGGTTAGAGGATGTTTGGCAGACAGGGAACAAAGAGTAGGAATAAACGGGTCCATGTCAGAATGGCAGGCAGTGGCGAGTGGAGTGCCACAAGGCTCGGTGCTGGGGCTGTAACTATTTACAATATATATTAATGATTTAGATGATGGGATTAAAAGTAACACTAGTAAATTAACAGATGGCACAAAGCTGAGTGGCAGTGTGATCAGGGAAGAGAATGCTAGGAGGTTGCAGGGTGACTTGGACAGCTTGAGTGAGTGGGCAGATGCATGGCAGATGCAGTATTATGTAAATAAATGTGAGGTGGCACTTTGGCGGCATGAACAAGGAGACGGATTATTATCTCAATGGTGTCAGATTAGGAAAAAGGGAAGTGCAAAGAGACCTGGGTGTTCTTGTACACAGTCACTGAAAGTAAATATGCAGGTACAGCAGGCAGTGAAGAAAGCTAATGGCATGTTGGCCTTCATAACAAGAGGATTTTGAGTAAAGGAGTAAAGAGGCCCTTCTGCAGTTGTACAGGGCCCGGGTGAGACCACATCTGGAGTATTGGGTGCAGTTTTGGTCTCCTAATTTGAGGAAGGATATCCTTGCTATTGAGGCAGTGCAGCGTAGGTTCATGAGGTTAATCCCCGGGATGACGGGACTGTCATATGAGGAACGATTGGAAAGATTGGGCTTGTATTCACTAGAATTTAGAAGGATGAGAGGGTATCTTATAGAAACGTATAAAATTATATAAGGACTGGACAAGCTAGATGCAGGAAAAATGTTCCCAATGTTGGGGGGCGTCCAGAACCAGGGGCCACAGTCGAAGAATAAAGGGGAGGCCATTTAAAACTGAGATGAGAAAAAAACTTTTCACCCAGAGAGTTGTGAATTTGTGGAATTCTCTGCCAAAGAAGGCAGGAGAGGCCAATTCACTGGATGCATTTAAAAGAGAGAGATAGAGCTCTAGTGGCTAGCGGAATCAAGGGATATGGAGAGAAGGCAGGTACCGATTGTGGATGATCACAGTGATCAGCCATGTTCACAATGAATGGCGGTGCTGGCTCGATGGGTCTAAGGGCCTCCCCCTGCACCTATTTTCTATGTTTCTAAGTTTGAGGTGTTGCATTTTGGGATGTCTGGGCAGGACCTACACAGTGAATGGTAGGCCTCTGGGGAGTGTTGTAGAGCAGAGGCATCTAGGAGTGCAGGTGCATGGTTCCTTGAAGGTTGAGGCTTAGGTACATAAGATGGTCAAAAAGGCTATTGGCACATTGGCCTTCATCAGTCAGAGTATAGAATATAGAAGTTGGGAGGTCATGTTGCAGTTGTATAAGATGTTGGTGAGACCGCATTTGGAATATTGTGTTCAGTTCTGGGCACCATGTTATAGGAAATATATTGTCAAGTTTGAAAGGGTTCAGAGAAGATTTACGACGATGTTGCCAGGACTAGAGAGTGTGACCAATAGGGAGAAGTTGAGTAGGTTGGATCTCTATTCTTTGGAGCACAGGAGGATGAGGGGTGATCTTATGGAGGTGTACAAAATCATGAGAGGAATAGATCGGGTAGATGCACAGTCTCTTGCCCAGAGTAGGGGAATTGAGGACCAGAGGACATAGGTTCAATGTGAAGGGAAAAAGATGTAATAGAAATCCGAGGGGTAACCTTTTCACACAAAGGGTGGTGGGTGTGTGGAACAAGCTGTCAGATGAGGTAGTTGAGGCTGGGACAATCCCAATGTTTAAGAAACAGTTAGACAGGTACATGGATAGGACAGGTTTGGAGGGATATGGACTAAGCACAGGCAGGTGGGACTAGTGTAGAGGGAACGTGTTGGCCGGTGCGGGCAAGTTGGGCCGAAGGGCCTGTTTCCACCCTGTATCACTCTATGACTAGTATGATGTGGTTAGGGGAAACGAGCAAGGAATAGACAGTTATGTCAAATAATTTTGCAGTCAACTGAGTTGTTCAGGCTCAGCTCAGCAAGCAAATAGCTACCTTTCTATTATCTCCTACTTCTGCCTCCTCCCTCTGCTCCTATGTGGTTCACCAGTTAAGCAGCTGCCTCTGTAACTGGAAGCAAAGGCCATGTGCATGACATGGTTATGCAGTTATGACGCCTATTCCTACAAATTCTGCAGAGCTCCTTAGTGCTTCGGCTCAACTCGTCCATGCCAACCTAGATGTCCCATCTAATCTAGTATCACTTGTCCACATTCGGCCCATATTCCTCTAAACATTTCTTATCCATGAACCTGTCCACGTGTAACTTTCAAATACAGTTATTGTACTTAAGTCAACTACCTCCGTTGGCAGATAATTCCATATACCCAGCAACCTTTGAGTGAAAAGGTTGCCCCTCATGTTTCCCTCTCACCTTAAACCTAAAGTGCCCTCCTTAATGTTTGGGACAAAGATCCATCATTTATTTATTTGCCTCTGTACTCCACAATTTGAGATTTGTAATAGAAAAAAATCACATGTGGTTAAAGTACACATTGTCGGATTTTATTAAAGGGTATTTTTATACATTTTGATTTCACCATGTAGAAATTACAGCTGTGTTTATACATAGTCCCCCATTTCAGGGCACCATAATGTTTGGGACACATGGCTTCAGAGGCGTTTGTAATTGCTCAGGTGTGTTTAAATGCCTTAATGCAGATATAAGAGCGCTTTCGGCACCTTGTGTTTCCTCCAGTCTTTCTATCACCTTTGGAAACCTTTATTGCTGTTTATCAAAACTGTTAATGACATCAGCCACACCTTAAGCTTACCAAAATCAACTGTTTGGAACATTATGAAGAAGAAGGAGAGCACTGGTGAGCTTACTAATCGCAAAGGGACTGGCAGGTCAAGGAAGACCTCCACAGCTGATGACAGAAGAATTCTCCCTATAATAAAGAGAAATCCCCAAACACCTGTCTGATCAGAAACACTCTTCAGGAGTCAGGTGTGGATTTATCAATGACCACTGTCTGCAGAAGACTTCATGAACAGAAATACAGAGGATACACTGCAAGATGCAAACCACTGGTTAGCTGCAAAAATAGGATGGTCAGGGTACAGTTTGCCAAGAAGTACTTAAAAGAGCAACCACAGTTCCGGAAAAAGGTCTTGTGGACAGATGAGACGAAGATTAACATATCAGAGTGATGGCAAGAGCAAAGTATGGAGGAGAGAAGAAACTGCCCAAGATCCAAAGCATACCACCTCATCTGTGAAACACGATGGTGGGGTGTTATGGCCTGGGCATGTATGGCTGCTGAAGGTACTGGTTCACTTATCTTCATGGATGATACAACTGCTGATGGTAGTATCGTAATGAATTCTGAAGTGTATAGACACATCCTATCTGCTCAAGTTCAAACAAATGTCTCAAAACTCATTGGCCGGCAGTTCATTCTACAGCAAGACAATGATCCCAAGCATACTGCTAAAGCAACAAAGGAGTTTTTCAAAGCTAGAAAATGGTCATTTCTTGAGTGGCCGTCAATCACCCGATCTGAACCCAATTGAGCATGCCTTTTATATGCGAAAGAGAAAACTGAAGGGGACTAGCCCCCAAAACAAGCATAAGCTAAAGATGGCTGCAATACAGGCCTGGCATCACCAGAGAAGACACCCAGCAACTGGTAATGTCCATGAATCGCAGACTTCAAGCAGTCATTGCATGCAAAGTATATGCACCAAAATACTAAACATGACTACTTTCATTTACATGACATTGCTGTGTCCCAAACATTATGGTGCCCTGAAATGGGGGGACTATGTATAAACACTGTTGTAATTTCTACATGTTGAACCAAAATGTATAAAAATGGTCTTTATTAAAATCTGACAATGTGCACTTTAACCACGTGTGATTTTTTTCTATTACAAATCTCAAATTGTGAGTATAGAGGCAAATAAATAAATGAAGGGTCTTTGTCCCAAACATTATGGAGGGCACTGGGTAAACACTCTGTGCAGTCACTCGATCTGTTCGAATCAAATCTACAAATCTACCGTATCAAACAGTGACCCTATCAAATAGTGAACTCAACAAATATCTAATAGTGAACTTACGATGTGGTCATTATAAGTCTGAGCCCAGATTTGTATGGCTTATATATGGGGTCATGGATAGCTCCTGTTGGCAGTTCTACTTCTTAGGCAATATCTCAGGATGAAGATGATTTACTTGCGTCTGTTCTCTGAATTCTCAGGTGGCTTCCCAGATTTTGCCATAAGTGAAACAGGCGGTGATTTGACGCTGTGTTGGGTATTATGTGCTCTTTCTGCTGTTTATGTGCTTTGCATGCTCCTGTAGTAAAAACTCAAGATGTTCAGTGACTTGCTAGGTCCTCCTTCACTTGAGTGACCCTGGATTGGGGATCACCAATGATCAGTCAGGATGTTACATTATCTCAAGGAGCCTCAGCAATATTTTTGCCTGTCCACTTGGAATCCCCTTGCTGTGAAGAAGTAGATTGCCTGTTTCAGGAGATTGGGGACATGCATGCATCGATGTGGCCCACTGGTGCTGGTGGAGCATTGTGTGTTATCTTAGCCTATATACCTGTGATTCTGCTGCCAGCAAGATTTTAATTGTGCTTGTACCTCACTGTACTTGTGTATATGACTATGTTTGCCACCTATACAAATTAGCTGAAAGAATGGGCTAAATTAGCTAAATGAAATAGAACTTGGGCTGTTGCTTCCATGATAGCTTCAAAGATATAATGATATAGAGGCAAGAAGCAAGGTCTGGCTAAGAAAGTTGATAGTTCTATAAGTGCAAAATATTCACATCCTTGATGACTTCACAGAAATAAAAGTGGACAGTACAGGAAAGCAAAGGCAATGCTAGCATTTATTTCGAGAGAGGTTGTATACAAAAACAGGGATTTAATGCTGAGGCTCTATAAGGCACTGGTCAGGCTGCATTTGGAATATATTGTGAGCAATTTTGGGCACCATATCTGAAGAAGGAAGTGCAGGTTCTGGGTAAGGTCCAGAGGAGGTTTACAAGAATAATCCCAGGAATGAGTAGGTTAACATATGGTGAGCGTTTGACGGCACTGTGCCTGTACTCGCTGGAGTTTCAAAGAATGAGAGGGTACCTCATTGAAACGTACAGAATAGTGAAAGGCTTGGACAGAGTGGATGTGGAGAGGATGCTTCCACTAGTGGGAGAGTCTTGGACTAGAGGTCATAGCATCAGAATTAAAGGATGTTCTTTTAGGAAGGAGATGAAGAATTTCTTTAGTCAGAGGGTGGTGAATCTATGGAATTCTTCCATAAAGGCTGTGAAGGCCATCTGTGGATATATTTAAGGATAGATAGATTTTTGATTAGTACAGGTGTCAGAGGTTATGGGGAGAAGGCAGGAGAATTGGGGTTAGGAGGGAAAGAAAGATATGCCATGATTGAATGGCAGAGTAGACTTGATGGGCTGAATCATGTAATTTTACTCCTATCACATGATCATATGACAGGCGGGAAAATGACAGCATCATTTGACACGTGGAAAAATGACAGCATCAGGCAAAAACCACAGGATCTATGCTGAACATATTCAACAGCCACTTCAGTTTCAGGAGCTTTCCAGATAACAGCTACTTAATTAGTTCCCATCACGGGATCGTCTGTTTGAAGCTAATTAGTAAAGCAGAGTGTGCATCCACTAATTAGAAGGAAAAGCCCTGGGAGAGAAAATGCTAATTTCAGGGACTTCCACACAGCAATATACTTCTTTGGTGGGGGTTGGCAATGGATCAGCATTAACATCATGCCAATTACGAGTGCCTGGCAAACAACAGGAAACTTATCATCCTCCTCGTGGAACAAATTCTGAGAGCCATTCTTGGAATCCTGCCACCCTTACCCAATGGCCAGCCTGACATTGAGCAATCCCAAAACTTTTATCCCATTGGGAAAGCACTCTAAATCTTACAATATCTTTGAGGTTAATCAACTGCCACGTGATGCTTAACAGGTCATGCCTTTCTATAAAAGGAAGATAATAAACTCTCTGTTTTGATAGTATAGCAAAACAAAAACAAAACATATTTTAACAAAACTAGCTAAACATTCACCAACGCAATTCCTGGGTTTATTGTACGAGGAGAGATTAAGATTAGGATTATGTTCTAAAAAAATACACAAAGTGCTAGAGTAACTCAGGCAGCTTTTCAGGAGAGTATGGGTGTGATGTTTTGGGTCAGACTGATTGGGAGGTGAGGCAGAAGAAAGCTGGAAGAGAGGAGGGGCATGACAAATCCTGGCAAGTAATAATATTCCCTTGCATTTAAGGGGTCCAACCAGATGGATGTGGAGTTAAAATTTTCCATTTACATCTTGAGACCCAGGACATACCTTCCCTGACCTTGAAAGGTCATTAATCCTCAACCTGAATTGAAGATGGATTAGAGAGTTCTAGAATCATACAACATGGAAAAAAGCCCTTCGGTTCAACTCATCTATGCCAACCATAATGCCTCATCTAAGGTGGTCCCATTTGCCTGGGTTTGCACATGGTTTGGACTATTCAGTGCTTGTATCATGCTCTTTCACAATGTGCTGGCTGTTGTCCCAACAAGCATCTTACCATCCAATCAAATATATTTGGTCCATATCACTCGTAAATGTTCCAAATGTCTTTTAAATATTCTTGTTGATGTACCTTTAATTGTTATTAATGTGCCAGGAGTGGGTGCCACTATGTTTCACAATGTGCTGGCTATTAGACCAACCATCCAATCATAAATGCATTCATTAACTGTGGCTACTTTCACTATAAAGAATATTTATATCATCGTCTAAGAGGTCTGGTGCTTATTCCCATTGAAGCTTCCACTGCAGTTCTAATTCACCCACTGAGAATGGCAACTGAAAATGGGTGTCACAAAATATTACCTGAGAATTCATTACCTACATGTTGCTGGTTTGATATAACACATCAGAATGACAGTGACGCATGCAGCCATAGATTTGATCTCTACTAAGGGAGAAATCTCTACTAACCAACAAAACCAACAACAAAGTCTGCTGGTAACTGATTTATATTCACCTGTCTGAAGAATGGATCCATCGTGAAACTTTGTCTATCTATTCTCCTCCAAAGATGTTTCCTGACCCATTGAGTTTCTCCAGCATTTGTTTTTCCCTCAGAATTAAACCTGCTTCATTTGAAATTATTTAACTGTTTAATCTGCTTCATTAATTGCAAGTATGGGAGGAGGAACCCATCACTCAAAATTGTGATTTTACTTCGGAGTCACGTGAGTGACTAGGTGAAGACCCCGTCCAGCACGCATGCATGACATTAGCGTTCACGCAGTGCAACAGCGACGACCGGGAGTACAGGCGCTCCCGCTACACGTCGGTGGAAAATAAACAGCGGACCATCAGGTAAGTCTTACTCTGAGGTCGTAATCAGCAAGCTGTGCTCTGCTCTGTACTCCAGGGGAACTGGGAAAATGAGCAGCACGGCAAAGGAAGAAAACCGCCCCCGGTTCGACTCCAACAGAACGGGAGTGTTCCATCAGTGGGGGGCGAGAGGTGGCACCTGGACCGCATATGCTGCGGCACACCCTCATCGAGACCGAGCCGAGCCCAGTACCGCTAGCGCAGCCTGATGAGCGGCAGCGGGCTGGAGGAAAAGTTTTTTTTAAACGGCCGGTTATGTCTGACTCCGATGAGGAGGGTCCGCCTTAGAGCGGCAGAGCTAGCCGCCTGAGCCGAATGGAAAGGCTCATGGAGCAACTGCTCCAGCGAGACTTGCTTCGGGAGCTGGAGCAGTCTCGCCAGGGGGATCAGGCACTCCCACAGCAGTGCTCTACAATGCACTGGCCATCGCTTTCCCCTCAAAGCAGGGCAGCGTTGGCGACCAGGGCTGGGCTGGTCAGGAACAGGGGTCATTGGCTGAAGATGTCGGGAGTACGCTTGGGGTACAGGATCAGGAAGAGCTGCTGGGTGTGGAGATTCGCTACGTGGTTACACCACGAGCAGGGCGGCCGTTGCAGCCAAAACTGGCGGCCAGCATTAACCACCTGTCCCTCAAACCCCTACAAGACAGGTACTTAATGAGGCACTAGAGCTGGAAAACTGCAGTTCGCTCAATGTACCGGCTGTTAACAGCCAAATCTGGGGGGGGTGGGGACAGAGTATCCGGAACCAGGAGCTAAAATCCTCAAGCTCCTGACGACAGGGATAACAGCCTATGCTCATTCCGTGGATGACCACAAACCAGCAAGACACTCTGGCTCTGCTGTGCAACACCCAATATGAGATAAACAACCTCCGCAAGGAGAGAATAAGACCTGCCCTCAATCCCATGTTTGCAGGACTGTGTAAAACACCGGCCTCAGAGCCGCAGATCCTGTTATTTGGAAGGACAAGTGAAAGACCTGGAGGAAGAGTCCAAAGCATTTGGCCTCATGAGGGCAGGCCCCGGAACGAGCAGACCCACACAAAAAACCAGACGGCAGTACCCCACCGCGTCCACCAGTCAAGGTCAAATTTATGGAACTGGTGAAAGCTCGGGGTCCGCATACTATCCCCAAAAGCCTTTTTAGGCCAGGGCCCAGAGCGGACCCCATGGAAAATGCGCCACCCCCAATCAGCAGTACATCAGCAGTACATCCAGCAGTATAACGACGTATGAACAAACGGAAGAAAGGAACACTACCATAACTATGGAGGTAGGTGGGTCTGGTTCCTACCAGCATGTAAATGGGGGAACTGTACTAACAGGAGGTGTCTCACGAATGATAGTTATATACTTAACAGTATTCGGGGATACAAAATAGAGTTCATTCAAGAAAACATGCCACCAGTTCAGCACGTACCCCAAATGGTCTTTACCCTCTCAGTCAAAGAGAACTAGAGGCTCAAGCAGAACTGGTGAGGTTACTTACAAAGGGTGTCATTGAGAAATCCAAACATGAACCTTTGGAATTTGTCTCAAATATATTTACCAAAAGCAAAAAAGATGGTGGATGTCACATCATCATTGACTTAACCTCACTAAATACCTTTGTTAAGTATGTACATTTCAAAATGGAAACATTTGTAACTGCTAAACAACTGATTTCCAAAGGATACTTTATGGCAAGCATTGATTTAAAAGATGCCTACTATTCAGTACCCATTCATAAGGGTCATCGCAGATACCTGACATTTACCTGGATGAGGCAACTATGGCAGTAAAGCATTGCCTAATGGGTTGACATCAGCCCTAGACTAATTACCAAGATATTAAAACCAGCCTTGGCAACATTAACGAAACAAAGACATATTGTCATGGCATAGCTTGATGATATCCTAATAGTAGGCAAAACCATGGAGTTGGCTAAATCAGCTGTATTAGCTACCAAACAATTGTTTGAAACCCTGGGTTTTGTCATACATCCAGATAAATCTAAGTTGCCGCCATCCACAACTATGGACTATCGGGGATTCACAATTAACTCAATCCACATGTCTGTAACGTTGCCAAAAGGTAAAACAGCAGAATTGGCACAGACGTGCAACAATTTAATGGTAAGCAATCGACCAATCATCCGACAAGTGGCAAGAGTGATTGGCAAAATGGTAGCAGCATTTCCAGCTACACAATTTGGATTCCTGCACTATCAGCACCTACAAAGGGCAAAAGTACAGGCGTTGAAACGACATGCAGGTCACTTTGACCGAACCATGAAACTACCCATTGAAGCAATATCAGAGTTACAATGGTGGATAGAACACATTTGGCATAGTTCCAGCCCTATCATCATCAATAACCCAAAGTTAACTATACAAACAGATGCCAGTGCTCAAGGCTGGGGAGCAACTAATACCATATCCAGCACAGGTGGTAGATGGACTAACCTAGACTCATCTTTACTACAAACACTGGGCATAAATTATATGGGAATGTTGGGTGCGTTTTATGGTTTTAAAGCATATTCTAGGAATATGCACAATTTGCATGTTCATTTACAAATTGATAATATCACGGTGGTGGCCTATATTAACCATATGGGCAGAATAAAATCGATATCATGTGACAATTGGGTCAACACAATCTGGTAATGGTGGGTCGATAGACATATTTGGCTATCAGCAACTTACCTACCAGGTAAGCTAAATACAGTGCCAGGTCATGCAAATTCAATGATAAACACCGAATGGATGTTAAATCCTAGAGCTTTTGCTAAAATTACAAACCAATATGGCACACCAGATATCGATCTCTTTGCATCCAGACGAAATCACCACGTACCAATGTATGTCCCTTGGGAACCACACCCTGAGGCAGCAGCGATAGATGCATTCGCGCTGAACTGGGGGACCTATTTCTTCTATGCTTTTCCCCCCTTCTGCCTTAATCTGTAGGGTACTACGCAAAATACAGATGGACTCTGCTTCAGGTATTTTGATAGTACCAACTGGCCTACACAGCCATGGTTCCCAGTGGTCCTCGACATAGTCATCGAAACTCCTATGACCTTTCCCAGTAGCCCAGACCTATTGACGCAACCTGTATCAGGCATAAGTAATCCATGCCATGACAAAATTAACCTACTGGGTTGCAGATTATCAAAAGACCACTGCTGGGACTGGGATTGTCTGACAGGACCATCAACATGATGACACCGTATGTCCACCAGGAAACAAGACCTATCGAGCATCAGGAAGTGGGAAAGATACTGCTTGACTACTGGGACAACGTACTCATCTGCAACCATAACCAATGTACTGGAGTTTCCTGGGGGTGCCTTCACCATAATGAAGGATTGAGCTACAGCGCCATCAATACTGCCAGACGTGCGCTGTCAGCCTACTTAAAACAGGTGCCAGGACAACAGGCCATAGGGTCTCACCCGCTGGTGATCAAACTCATGAGGAGTATCGTCAACTCCAACCCTCTTAGACCTAGGTATACCCAAATCTGGGATGTCAGTGTGGTCCTGACATACCTAAGGGGATGGTCCCCAGCCAGGTCTCTCACCCTGGAAAAGCTAACCCTGAAAACGGTCATGCTGATGCCACTCGTCTCAGCACAAAGAGTCCAGTTCCTCCACTTACTGCGACTGGACAACATGGTTATAACACCAGACCGGGTCTCATTCACCATTCAGGAGCTGCTAAAGCAGAGCAAGCCAGGAACTTGAGTCCTAGTTATGGATTTCCGGGCATACCCACCTGACCTACGGTTGTGTGTCATGACTCACTTATTCACTTACATCAACACAACAAGAGATTCTCGAGGGAGAAAAAAGGAAAAAATATTTTTTTTTAAAAAGCCTTATGGGTCAGCCACAGGAAACCTCATGGTTGGGTGTCGAGCCAAACCATCTCGAGATGGCTCAAGCAGGTACTGGGAGCTGCTGGAGTAGATACTGATGTATATACATCTCACTCCACCAGGGTAGCATCCACATCGGCGGCTAAAAGAATGAACATGGAGAAAACGTTCCAAACGTTCTACCACAAGCCGCTAGCAGAACCTGTGTTATTTGCTGAAAGAGTTTTAAAATCTGCAAAAATGTATAATTTAAGCCCGGGGGAGCATTTTGTCTTTTGTTATTGTTTAATAGATACCATTATTGTTTACAAACAGATTATGGTTGATTACGATAACATACTTCCTCCCTTGAATGACTTCGGCAGCGAGTGAAGTATGAACTGTTACATGGTTTGAAATCACAGAGCTTTAAAATCTTCACGTAGTCACTCACGTGACTCCGAATTAAAATAGTAAGATTAAACGAGAACTTACCAGTTTGAAGTTTGATCTGTATTTTATGAGGAGTTACGATGAGGGATTACGTGCCCTCCGCTCCCACCCTCAATTATAGATCAACTGGTATCTTAGTTCTCCTTTTCTTTACTATGTTTATTTCAATTATTGTGTTTCCTGTGATTCCACACCGCTGCTTTGAAGAATGTCGCGCATGCGTGCTGGACGGGCTCTTCACGTAATCCCTCATCGTAACTCCTCATAAAATACAGATCAAACTTCAAACTGGTAAGTTCTCGTTTAATCTTACTATTATTGACAGCTAAACATCTTCAGAAAAGAGACTGTTGCTAAGTAAATTTGAATTATAGGTCAATAAGTATAATTGCCCTAAAGTGAGGGTACTACACATACAGCAGACAGGACTTAGGTTCTCATCTTAGAACTCGAAAAGAATGGCATGCAATGTCATTACAATAACACACAGGAAATAGAAGCTGGAGTAGACTATTTAACTCCTCGTGCTTTCCCTGCCATTCAATAAGAGTTTTCAGAGTTCCTGTGATCTTATAGTTTTATGCAGCTCAGGACTACAAGTAAAGAATTTCATAGGATCCCAGAGTGAATATTGAAAAGACAGTCCTTTCACACATACTGTATAAACAGTGCCTGAGAAGTAATTTATGGAGCAAGGATGAAACCAACAAAGCAAGACTTAAAGTTAATGTTATGCTGTTAATGTTATTTTTAAATTAAGTGTAATGCAGAAGGCAAAGAAAAATGATTTTGCTGATGTTTGCTAATAATTTTGATATTGAAGAATACATCAAATATTACAATTAATGTGGTGTATGAGATAACTGTTGTTAAGCATGTTCAAAGGAGACGAAGTGAACCATCCTATCTCCCAACGTTACCTTTATGTTCATAATTACTGTTTTTTACACATATATATTTAATATGACATTGATAGTTTTGAAGCTTCATTATGATCTGAAATGATAGGAAATTTGCAGCAAAATAAAGTCAACAACATATTTGAGCAACAAAGGAACTTAGTGGGACAATGGTGCATCTCCTTTTTGTTGAAATCCTCATCTCAACCCGATTGCCATAGCATTAAAATCACATAACATTAAAATAACATTTTGGAATTCCTTACGAAACTAATATTTACATGATTCAGCAGCTATTTAAACACAGATGTCCAGTTCAGCAAATGTCACACCAAACAGAGTATTTGAATATATCGACATGTATCATCTATATCACCGATACAGGTCGATGGGGGTGCTGCGAGCCGGCAGCCCTGCCAGCAGCGTGTTAGTTTTTTCTACTTTTTTTGTTTGTTTAGTGTGTCTCAATGTGTGTTTTTAATGTTTCTTGGTGTGTCTTGTGTGGGGGGGTGGTGTGGGGGGGGGGGGGTAAGGGGGAAACCGCTTTGGTTGCCTCCTCCACGGAGAGGCGACTTTTTCCATGTCGCCTCCCCCGTGGCCTAACATCGAGGATCGATGCAGCCTTTCCCGGAGACGCGCCCAGGGCTTCAGCAGCGGGCGCAGCGCGGACTCTTTCGTCGTGGAGCGGGCGAGACCTCGCCAGGAGTCGCCGGAGGGGAGCACTCCATTCGCTGGCCCACGGCAGCCTGAAGCCACGGTCTGCGGAGCTCCAGCTGGCGCGGCGTCCGGTGCCTGGGATCCCTCGTTGGAGACCCCGGAGGAGAAGAGCTTCGAACGCCGGCCCACAGCCTACATCGTCCAGAAGCCGCGGACTGCGGTGCTTCCGGCTGGCGTGGCGTCCGGAGCCTGGGATCCCTCATTGGGGACCCCGGAGGAGAAGAGCTCCGACCGCCGGCCCGCGGCCTACTTCTAACCGCGGGTGCGGCGAGGACTTACCATCCGGAGCGGGATCCCTCGCCGGGGATCCCTGGAGAGGAGCTCCGACCGCTGGCCCTGCGGTCTGCAGTGCTTCTGGCTGTGGCGCGGCGGGGACTGTAGAACTTCGACCGCCGGCCTGCGGCCTACACCTTGAAGCCGCGGTCTCCGGTGGGGAGGCACCGATTCAGGACTTACCTGGACTTACCTTGTCTGCACATCTGGACGCCCGCAGCGGCGACTGCAGAGGGTTGTGGTCCCGACCACGGGGGGAAATGGAGGAGGACTGATCAAATTTTGTGCCTTCCACCACAGTGATGAATGCTGTGGTGGATGTTTGTGTTAAATTTTTATTGTGTACTGTGTGTTCTTTTTTTATTGTACTGCTGCTGGCAAATTCATTTCACTGCACTTTACAGTATGTGCAAGTGACGAATAAAACTTGACTTGACTTGACGACTATATTTTCAGACAAAAACTCCGTAAGCGTGTATTATTTATTATCACCAATACTATGGAGAAAAATCTTCTTAATCCTGAAGCACCTGTCTTCCAGAGAGAAACTAGCAACTTCTAAAATCTTCCCAAGAGTAATTCAACTTTGTCAAATGTATATTGTTATCTAATTTTACACAGGAGATGCATTTTGGGTGCATATATAAAAGTAAATTGATTTGTTTTTACTCCATGATCTTATTTAAATATAGCATATACAATAATGATAGATGTTTCAAGGCAGTAATTCATTCCAGCAGGTGTGATGGTATTTAGAAAATTTACTGCATGAATCTGCAGGTATGGGTCTGCAATAGTTGATTTAGAAATTACGTATTGCAAGTTAGGAATTTGATAACATTTGATGCTAAAGCACAGGAGAATGGAATACAGAAGTGGGAATAAATTTACTTTTATTATCCTCATGAATATTAGGAAAGAGTTCCTTGTAATAGGGATTAGCTTTTGCAAAATGAACTATTCCATAATCATCTGTGGAAGATGATTTCATGAAAAAATATCCTACCATTCAACCAATTTATCATTTTAATCACCAAAAATGTACTAATGAAAGCTTTTTAATTTGATAAGTGTGTGTCCATGGAATGCTGCACAAAAGCATCTGAAGATGATTTCATTTTTATAAAAGACAAAATTGGTAATGAACTTCCCTAATAGTGTATAATTGAATATCTATATATAACGTACAATTTTGCCCACATAAAGACATATGATTTTGAAAATTGTAATATATTTTCCTTTTTTACCAAATGTTAGGAAAAGCACTGTGTTCTTTGCTCCATCAGTATATTTTTACTCTAATCTCAGAAGATACCTATAATACACTAGTGTGGCATTTTCACTATAAAAATCAATTATCTAGGCCAAGGACAGTAAGGAACTTTGTCACAATTATTGGCAGTTTCGGTGCTCAGTCACAGCATTGATCCTAACAATCGTAATCCAACTGGGCAATGGCACTAGGATTGATAGTAATGCTGTGAGCAGGCTGCGGGCTTACCTCCTGCAATTTCAGAGGGATGCTGGATGTTCCAAGGTCGTTGCAGGAGGAGCCCCGGGGCACACTGAACGATGGCTTTGTGAGGGGAGGGGATGGCGAGTTCATAGGTCGATGTGTCTTGATCGAGAGGTGAGGCCCTGCAGTAGCCTAAGACCCAATTAGATCGGGTGCTACTCTAATAGTCAAGCACGCGGATTAGTGGAGGACATTGACAACATCATCTGGCCGGGCCGACCCCTGCAACTCCAACCCAGTGTCACTGCCGCCAGGACAATGAGCTTATATAGCCAAGTTAAGACTAACATTTTAACAATTCTGAACTTGAAAGGTACAAGATGGCGCTGGAAGCAAGGCAACTCTTGTCTACTGCCTCAATGTAATCTGCTATTCTTACTTGTACTTAAGTATGATTGTGCTTATGTGTAGAAAGATTTTTGCTGAACTGTATGCAAATAAATAATTTCACTGTACCTAAGCACATTTGACAATAACGTACCATTGCATCATTAAACCACTGATATACACAGCATAGTATACAATATACATAAAGACCTCTGTTACATAGAAAGACACAAGAAACTACAGATGCTGGAATCTGGGACAAAAAGCAAAAGAATGGAGGAATTCAGCAGATCAGTCAGCATCTGAGGGAATGGACAGATAATGTTTCATGTCGGGACCGTACTTCAGACTAAAACATTATCTGTCCAATCCCATTTGTTCGTCCCAGTGTTCACTAGCACTTACTAACGTAACTTGTGATGCCTTACAGAATTAACAGCTTATATACTAGTATACTAAATGGTATCCAACTCTCAATGGGTAGCACTACAACCTTTTTTCAAAACCTTGTCTTAAACCAGCATCAATACTTTTCCTACGCACTTGCACAAATGCAATTAGAAAATCTAACTTTGCACACAGTTGTTTCATTTTCGAAAATATACTGGATGCTCAAAAAAACATATGCAATAACAGTAAAAGTATCTTGGCATCAAATTGCAGAATGATCTGCGTTGGAATGGTCAGACTCATCATGCAACGATGAAAGCAACAGGTGTCCTAAATTTTCTGAGGCGCAACTTTCATCATTGTTCAACTTCTGTCAAGGAGAAGCTATACTTCACCCTCGTTAGACCTCATTTGGACTACGCAGTTGCAGCATGGGACCCATACACAAATAAAAACATTTCTTCCATCGAACGTGTCCAAAGACAGGCAGCTCGATTTGTTACTAACACCTATGAGAGAGAAGCGAGTGTTACCAAACTTCTGAATTCTCTGGGGTGGAACCCTCTCCAAGACAGACGTGAAGCTCACCGTTTGACCTGTTTTTACAAAATGTTAAATGGTCAGCTCGACATAGATTACAAGACCTACACCAAACCCAAACCAATTAGGAGCAGACGAGGGCATTCGATCCAATTTGTGATTCCAGCTACCAAGACAGATGTGTACAGCAATTCATTCTTCCCCCGCACAATTAAAGCATGGAATAATCTCCACCCTACTATAGTTACCCAACCAGATGCAACTAAATTTAAGGTAGCTCTTTCTTCCCAAAAACCCTTTCTGGCTTAAGTCCTCCCTCTACCACCTCCAGTTTAAATTCCATTTGGAATATTTTGGAGGACCAAGAAACCAAGAACCAAGAATAAAGTATTCCTGAGAAATTAACAAGTTCATGTTTTATGGGGGTCAATGCTAAACTAGTGCGCAAACAGAGATTCTTTGAAGATCGATATCACAGTCATGATAGGAAAGGGGTGTAATGGGAAAGGTAGAAGCAAGATTGTCTATTACGTAATTCAGTAAATGTTGTGTGAAAAAGGGGCAAGTAGGATGTGAGAAGGTAAATTAGGCTGACATAAGAGACTGCAGATGCTGGAATCATGAGCAAACACAATTGCTGAGGAACTCGACGTGTCAGGCAGCAACTGGGAAGGGAATGGACAGACAACATTTCTGAAGAAGGGTTTCGACCTGAATCGTCATATGTCCATTGAGTCTGAAGAATGGTCATGAACAAAAGCATCATCTGTCCATTCTCTCCACCGATGCTGCTAGATCCCTTGAGCCCCTTCAGCACTTTGTGTTTTAAAGTTAGTTTAGGAATGAAAAGATCAAATGTTCACCACATTCAGCTCACTCTTGGTCACAAAGTCATAAGCGGCCTTACTGGTAAAAAGTTCCGACGTTTCTCGCCTTCTGCTTACTTCTACCGCTGTCAGTTACAATATCTCCTACAAGAAAGACAGGCGGGTGTAAATGAGTGTGGTTTTGCATATTTGGTGATGCGACTGTCAGGAATAAATATCTTCTGATGTATACAAATGAGGAAATATGGATGAGAAGTTTGCAGCAGTGTTAATGTGTGAAAGTGAACTGAAGCAGATAATTAATTATAAGATGTGAGAATTGACTGAAACAGATGGTAGGCGCGTAATGTCAATGTCCAAGGCAAGTGATGGAATTGGTAGATCACAGCATTTGGCAATGCATTCAATGAAGTTGACCACTGCATGAAGTCAGTAATATTGCATCCAGGTCCTTGGTACTAAATTCCTGCTCCAGACCTGCAATAACTATTTTGTTCCAGCACCTGCCTATATGGGTGGAACCTAACTACTGCACCCCTTCGCCATCTAATAATATAAATTATCTTGGCGCTCTTCTCTTTATTTCGAAGTCACGTGAGTGACTACGTGAAGATTTCAAAGCTCTGTGGTTTCATGCAGTGACATAATCTGAGGAAGGACATTATAGCCATAGAGGGAGTACAGAGAAGGTTCACCAGACTGATTCCTGGGATGTCAGGACTTTCATATGAAGAAAGACTGGATAGACTTGGCTTATACTCGCTAGAATTTAGGAGATTGAGAGGGGATCTTATAGAAACGTACAAAATTCTTATGGGGTTGGACAGGCTAGATGCAGGAAGATTGTTCCCGATGTTGGGGAAGTCCAGGACAAGGGGTCACAGCTTAAGAATAAGGGGGAAATCCTTCAAGACCGAGATGAGGAAAAACTTTTTCACACAGAGAGTGGTGAATCTCTGGAACTCTCTGCCACAGAGGGTAGTTGAGGCCAGTTCATTGGCTATATTTAAGAGGGAGTTAGATGTGGCCCTTGTGGCTAAAGGGATCAGGGGGTATGGAGAGAAGGCAGGTGCGGGATACTAAGTTGGATGATCAGCCATGATCATATTGAATGGCGGTGCAGGCTCGAAGGGCCGAAGGGCCGAATGGCCTACTCCTGCACCTATTTTCTATGTATCTATGTATCTATAATCTGTGTGTGAAACACTTAAACAGATAAATCATTAATGGTAGGAAAACCTGAGATTAAAATCAGGATGCTAACTTGCATATATGGCCATTGCTCTAAACCGGCCTGTAATCCCAATAAACTGTTGAGTTAGACAATAACTTATGCAACAATGTGCATAATTCTATCTGCAAATATCCAGACATATTCCACCATATTTTATAATTTATTAACCTGCACTATGTAAACCTCATGTTGTATGATGAAAGGGAAAACCATTGTATTGGCTGCTAATGAGCCATCAGCAATATCTTGAGACTATTGAAACAAAAGAACTATCTTCCATTTCATAGGCACTAGCAACTGAGTGCACTTGTATACCTAATGACATCCCTGATCTCTGCTCTGGTGGGTATGCTGTCAACCTCAAATGCACGTAATCCTGCTCATTTGCTTATGAGATTATTTCTATAACAAGCTACCCTAATGTCAGTATGACGTGGACACTAAGCCAGAGATTGAGTAAGGCTGTGTTCTTTATGCTGAGATCAGCTGCTGAAAGCATAATCATCTTAAGATACTGGTCCCATTAGGAAAAATTTTCAGGCATATTTGCATAACAAGTTATAACTGATATGCATCGCACATTACAATGAGTGTGGGCTATTAGAGTGGTCAAATGAAAGACACCCTGCATAACGTTGGAGAATAGTGGGTGAAGAACTAATCATTTATGTCCCACTTATGGTATTACCGAAATGATAAAGCAGCACAAGCAATGTCAATTGTGCTGTCCCATAAAGTTTCTCTAGGTTCAAACTGGAAGCCACACAAACCTCTTTTACTTCCGTATAGAATTGACTCACATATGTTGTTCACAAGCGTCTCATATATTCGTGCAGAGCTAGCTGGCCGAGAAGACAGGCTGTCCCAGCCGTCACACGTGAATGAGTAAATAAGAGTTGCTTCAGCCGCCTACCATGGCGTGATTGAATAGGCAAATTGGTCAAGTCAAGTCACATTTATTTATATAGCACATTTAAAAAACAACTCTCGTTGGCCAAAGTGCTTTACATTTGTTATAAGAATAGTATAAACAAACAAACTACATACATATATACATATAGCCCTCACTCAGAGGACGTCAAGAAAGGCTTGGGAGTATAGATACGTTTTTAGTCTTGACTTAAAGGAGTCGATGGAGGGGGCAGTTCTGATGGGAAGGGGGATGGTGTTCCTCAGTCTAGGAGCTGCAACCGCAATGGCGCGGTCGCCCCTGAGCTTATGCCTAGACCGCGGGATATTCAGCAACCCCAAGTTGGCCGATCTGAGGGACCTGGAGGTGGAGTGGTGGGTAAGAAGACTTTTGATGTAGGTGGGGGCAAGCCCATTGAGGGCTTTGTAGACATAGAGGAGGATCTTGAAATGTATACGGAACCACACAGGGAGACAGTGGAGAGAGGCCAGGATCGGGGTGATGTGGTCCCTTTATCGGGTGCTTGTCAGGAGTCTTGCAGCGGCGTTTTGGACCAGTTGCAGGCGGGACAGGGAAGATTGGCTGATGCCAGTGTAGAGGAAGTTGCAGTAATCTAGGCAGGAGGAGATAAATGTGTGGATGATCTTTTCGAGGTGATCAAAGTGGAGGAATTGTTTTATTTTAGCTATCGTCCGAAGCTGAAAGAAGCTAGGCTTTTACCACGGCATTGACTTGTTTGTCAAATTTCAGTGCTGAGTCAAATATCACGCCAAGGTATTTGACGTGAGGTTTGAGTAGTGGGGTAAGGCTTCCAAGGCTGCCTGCTATCATTTTGATTGAGTCCGAGGGTCCGAGAAGGATGACCTCAGACTTACTCTCGTTTAGTTGCAGGAAGTTCTGGGCCATCTAACACTTTATATCCTCGAGGCAGTGGGTAAGGTTAAGCAGATTTGATTGGTTTTTGGGCTTCAGGGGGAGATAGAGTTGTGAATCGTCTGCGTAGCAATGGAAGGAAATGCCGTGCCTTTCAATGACTTGGCCTAAGGGGAGCATATACAGGGAGAAGAGAATGGGGCCAAGGATGGAACCTTATGGAACCCCATAGCTGGTACTGTGAAATTTTGTGTTGCCTCATTTGTAATATCGCAAAAGATATCTACTGACAACCCATAAGTTTTATCATTTGCAATTTTGCATAATACCTAAAACTCAATGACATAATGCCCTTTAATCTGAGAAGGGTAGCATAGGCTTACACCACTAGCTTTGTTATTAAACAGCAGAAACTGTGCCTTATGTGTATAGATATAACAGAGTATGCAACTACAAGATCGATTCTCTGAGTCAGTTAAATTGCAAACACCCAATCATCTATCTTAAACTGGGTAAGTAAACCCATAATTTGATTAGCCTAATGCTAACCTGATTCGGCCTGCACCATATTTCTGTAGTCTTAAGAAATATACCCCTCTAGTCCTTGGCCAGACCACTCATCCTCGGATGAGTTGTCACTGATTGCCCTCGGAACTGCTGTTCCTCTATTGATCCTACGGACGGAAATTTCTTGGCTTTCATACCCGCGGAAGATGCATTATCTAGCTATTCATACATATCGCTGATAATATATAATCAGAAGCTAATGACTAGAGCTGAAACCACAGTCTCCCTTAGATGAGAAAATACGAGTTCCCTGTCAACTCTTGACTAAGAGTCACCATGAATACGTAGCGTTTTCCTTCAGAGTGGAGATTAGTATAATGCAAGGCTGAATCAAGAATTACCTCGCAGACCTTTGACTGAGACCACATGTCTAAGTCTCCAGAGTGCATAACACAATCTGTTCGACCCATCACTCAATCAGGAATACTGGTTTTGAGAGCCTATGGATTATATGCATACATTGTTGATTCACAACATGAACCTGTTATAATATATCCCAGACGAGCTTTCTGCTGGTAACTACCTGTCCCAGAGAGGATGGTAATGATGATTCCAATGAACCAGTAACTCTGCTAACTGAGGAGAAATAAACCATATTTTGTGGAAGGTGCGCCCTGTACAAAAAGGATGGGTTGCACTTGAACCTGAGGGGGACCGATATCCTGGCGGGGAGATCTGCAAAGGCTACTGGGGAGACTTTAAACTAGAATGGTTGGGGGGAGGGGACTCAAATAGAGAAAGCTATTAGACAGTGTGTGAGGCAGGAGGCAGAGAAGGAAAGCAATCAGACCCAACATGTAGGGGGGGAAGAAGAAAACAATAATAAACAGAGAATGAGAGGTGGTGGGGTTCTTAAATGGGTGAGCAGAGAAACAGAGGGGTGTAAAATGCGGGCGGAAGCAATAGGTAGCAAGGTGAAAAGTAAAAGTGGCAGGCAGACAAATCCAAGGCAAAAATCAAAAAAGGGCCACTTTTCAACATAATTGTAGAAGAGGTAAGAGCGTTGTAAAAACAAGCCTGAAGGCTTTGTGTCTCAATACAAGGAGCATTCGTAATAAGGTGGATGAGTTGAACGTGCAGAGAGCTATTAATGATTATGATATAGTCGGGATCACGGAGACATGGCTCCAGGGTGACCAAGGCTGGGAGCTGAACATCCAGGGATATTCAATATTCAGGAGGGATAGAGAGAAAGGAAAAGGTGGTGGAGTAGCGTTGCTGGTTAGAGAGGAGATTAACGCAGTGGAAAGGAAGGACATTAGCTTGGAGGATGTGGAATCGGTATGGGTAGAGCTGCGAAGCACTAAGGGGCAGAAAACGCTGGTGGGTGTTGTGTACAGGCCACCTAGCAGTAGTAGTGAAGTTGGGGATGGCATCAAACAGGAAATTAGAAATGCATGCAACAAAGGCAAAACAGTTATAATGGGTGACTTCAATCTACATATAGATTGGGTGAATCAAATTGGCAGGGGTGCTGAGGAAGAGGATTTCTTGGAATGTATGCGGGATAGTTATCTAAACCAACATGTAGAGGAACCAACGAGAGAGCAGGCTATTCTAGACTGGGTATTGAGTAATGAGGAAGGGTTAGTTAGCAGTCTTGTTGTGCGTGCCCCCTTGGGCAAGAGTGACCATAATATGGTTGAGTTCTTCATTAGGATGGAGAGTGACATTGTTAATTCAGAAACAACGGTTCTGAACTTAAAGAAAGGTAACTTTGAGGGTATGAGACGTGAATTGGCCAAGATTGACTGGCAATTAGTTCTAAAAGGGTTGACGGTGGATATGCAATGGAAGGCATTTAAAGACTGCATGGATGAACTACAAAAATTGTTCATCCCAGTTTGGCATACCAGAGGACTGGGAGAAATTCAGAGACCAGCAGAGGAGGACAAAGGGCTTAATTAGGAAAGGGAAAATAGATTATGAAAGAAAACTGGCAGGGAACATAAAAACTGACTGCAAAAGTTTTTATAGATATGTGAAGAGAAAGAGATTAGTTAAAACGAATGTAGGTCCCTTGCAGTCAGAAACAGGTGAATTGATCATGAGGAACAAGGATATGGCGGACCAATTGAATAACTACTTTGGTTCCGTCTTCACTAAGGAAGACATAAATAATCTGCCGGAAATAGCAGGGGGCCGCGGGTCAAAGGAGATAGAGGAACTGAGTGAAATCCAGGTTAGTCGGGAAGTGGTGTTGGGTAAATTGAATGGATTAAACACCGATAAATCACCAGGGCCAGATAGGCTGCATCCCAGAGTACTTAAGGAAGTAGCTCCAGAAATAGTGGATGCATTAGTGATAATTTTTCAAAACTCTTTAGATTCTGGAGTAGTTCCTGAGGATTGGAGGGTAAAAAACGTAACCCCACTTTTTAAGAAGGGAGGGAGAGAGAAAACAGGGAATTACAGACCAGTTAGTCTAACATCGGTAGTGGGGAAACTGCTAGAGTCAGTTATTAAAGATGGGATAGCAGCATATTTGGAAAGTGGTGAAATCATTGGACAAAGTCAGCATGGATTTACGAAAGGTAAATCATGTCTGACGAATCTTATAGAATTTTTCGAGGATGTAACTAGTAGAGTGGATAGGGGAGAACCAGTGGATGTGTTGTATCTGGACTTTCAGAACGCTTTTGACAAGGTCCCACATAAGAGATTAGTATACAAACTTAAAGCACACGGTATTGGGGGTTCAGTATTGATGTGGATAGAGAACTGGCTGGCAAACAGGAAGCAAAGAGTAGGAGTAAACGGGTCCTTTTCACAATGGCACGCAGTGACCAGTGGGGTACCGCAAGGCTCAGTGCTGGGACCCCAGCTATTTACAATTTATATTAATGATCTGGATGAGGGAATTGAAGGCAACATCTCCAAGTTTGCAGATGACACTAAGCTGGGGGGCAGTGTTAGCTGTGAGGAGGATGCTAGGAGACTGCAAGGTGACTTGGATAAGCTGGGTGAGTGGGCAAATGTTTGGCAGATGCAGTATAATGTGCATAAATGTGAGGTTATCCACTTTGGTGGCAAAAACAGGAAAGTAGACTATTATCTAAATGGTGGCCGATTAGGAAAAGGGGAGATGCAGCGAGACCTGGATGTCATGGTACACCAATCATTGAAAGTAGGCATGCAGGTGCAGCAGGCAGTGAAGAAAGCGAATGGTATGTTAGCTTTCATAGCAAAAGGATTTGAGTATAGGAGCAGGAAGGTTCTACTGCAGTTGTACAGGGTATTGGTGAGACCACACCTGGAGTATTGCGTACAGTTTTGGTCTCCAAATCTGAGGAAGGACATTATAGCCATAGAGGGAGTGCAGAGAAGGTTCACCAGACTGATTCCTGGGATGTCAGGACTTTCATATGAAGAAAGACTGGATAGACTTGGCTTATGCTCGCTAGAATTTAGGAGATTGAGAGGGGATCTTATAGAAACGTACAAAATTCTTATGGGGTTGGACAGGCTAGATGCAGGAAGATTGTTCCCGATGTTGGGGAAGTCCAGGACAAGGGGTCACAGCTTAAGGATAAGGGGGAAATCCTTTAAGACCAAGATGAGAAAAATGTTTTCACACAGAGAGTGGTGAATCTCTGGAACTCTCTGCCACAGAGGGTAGTTGAGGCCAGTTCATTGGCTATATTTAAGAGGGAGTTAGATGTGGCCCTTGTGGCTAAAGGGATCAGGGGGTATGGAGAGAAGGCAGGTACGGGATACTGAGTTGGATGATCAGCCATGATCATATTGAATGGCGGTGCAGGCTCGAAGGGCCGAATGGCCTACTCCTGCACCTATTTTCTATGTATCTATGTATCTATATGTTGAGAAAACTTCAACTACTTTATTCTATTGACCAGTCTGATAACCTCTCATAGATGATGAAGCAGTGCTTCTCTGGTCAATATGACTCGTATGGCCAGCCAGTTTCATGATGGTCTACCCCGATCCAGGGTAACCAAACTGTTCCTACTTGGAACTACAGAGGTTACTGTGTAAGGCACCTTGCCAATGTCTCTGCATCAACCTGATCTTATCCCAGAGACAGTGAAAACGACTAGACAGCCCATGCTGGCAGTAAACCCACACTGATCTCTGACACTTTTTTAGAGTGTGAGAAAAATTGTACCCTGAACCAGGCGTTGCCATATCCGAATGCCTCGGACTGTCTGTGCATGCTTCTGTAACACGGAGCATAATATATTTGGCTCCATCTCCATCACTTCATACATCCGAGTGGGAGGACTTATGCAACCCTGAACCGGGAGCTGCCTCAGGCATGTGTGCATAACTTTGGCACCATCTCCATCACTACGTTCATATGAGTGGGAGGAATATTGCAACCCTGAACCAGCAGCTGCTTCAGGCTTTTATGCATATACATTCGCACCATCTCCACCACTCTTTTCATATGAGTGGGAGGAATATTGCAACCCTGAACCAGGAGCTGCTGCCTGACATGCCTTCATATCACGGAGCATTTCTTGTGCCACCATCTGATTCATCAGATGTTTTGATTGAGACAAACGCCCAATCACATCTGTCATAGAGGTCCCAAATCAAATCATCCGACAAGACTTATCCCATAGACTTGGCTTTGATTTTGCCCCGACTTGCGGTTGTCAGGCTGCTTCCTTCAGCAGTCGACCGGGACTAGCTGTGCAGATAGGTGCTCTGTTGGCATCATCTTTAACTTACCAGACAGGTTGCACCTGCTAGTGACTCCCCTTCTGGAGCTCCAACGGAGTATTACAGAGGACTGGAGCGCCTCTGGCTCCCATATGACTCAGATGAGCCGGTGTTATAATTGGAGTCACCTCTTCCTGATAGACCGTTAGACAGAGTGGGAGAAATACTGCAACCCTGCCAGGTGTTGCTATAGACAATTACGTTCATATGATTAAAAGAAGCATATCGCCATTAAATCAGACATTCAACTGCTTATCGTTATGCAGATAGTTGAAATCTTTATAAAGAATCTCCAACAGTCCCCTCCAGTACGCAGAAATTACTAGGTGTAGCTCCCACTGGTGTCTGATAGGCTTCTTAAGCCAGGAGCTCTGGACTTGCAATGGCAAGACCAATTTCACTACACCATTGGTATACATGATAAAAATGTCTTGTGTAATTATAATTTTAATATAAACTTTATTGGTATAAGATATATTGTTATATTCCCGAAATAAACATACACTATATGCTGCTGCTGCATAGCTGTCAGTGCTGCGGCTGCTGAGCTTACCTGCAGCTATTTTTAACTCACCTCCTGCCGCAATTACGAATCCTAGCTCCTTACGGAGCCCCACGCTCCTATGGAGCCACACACCGCCTCCAATTTCGGCTGCCTGCTCTCGTTCAGAGCTCGAGTGGCAGTCGCCGCAAATCCAGCGTCTATGGAGCCCCACAGCGGCTTTTCAAATTCGGCCGCTTGCTCCCGTGTGGAGCTCGAGCGGCAGTTGAAGCTTGAACGGCAAACGCCACAAACCTAGCTCCTATGGACCTCCAGAGCGGCCTGCAAACACGGCCGCTTGCTCCCGTTGCGGAGCTCGTTCCCGAACGGAGCTCGAGCGGTAGTTGCCACAAAACCCAACTCCTACGGAGCTCCAGAGCGGCCTGCAAATATGGCCGCTTACTCCCGTGCGGAGCTCGACAGCCCCGCAAAATAGTACTCCAGCACCTTATGGAGCTTTCATGGCGGCCCAAACCCCGGCCGCCTCCATAGATACTTCGGGACCGCTATCGGAGCGGCCCGCTGGAAAGAAATTGACTTACCTGCTAGAGCAGCTTGACTGCTCCCGCGCGCTAGACGTATTGACGCGCATGCGGGCTGGCGGGCTTCTTCACGTAGTCACTCACGTGACTTCGAAATAAAATTCATACACACACACCTACAATACCATTTTAAAAGATAATGTACTTGTACTTTATCAGTTTGGTAAGTTCGCAATATCTCTACATTTGTTTGCCTGTCTGATGCAATTACACCCATTCATTAGTTTTATCAAATGATGTGTCAAGGGGCACCTTCCAGAATCAGGGACATTATGTAGGTGCTCTTACAAGTGGGCTTTCATTGTTACCCTTTGCTTACAGGGAGAAATGGAAATGATGAAAGATATTTGTGGTTTCTGGTCTCCAAGATGAAAATAATTTATTCTCAAAAACTATTGCGCTCCCTTTCAACGACAATTCCATACTCAATACGTGAACCGAGCATTTGGACAAATACGATCTTGGCCAAGTCTATTTGGGACAGATAATACAATCGCACATCCATATGAAATCTAAAGATAGACACAAAAAGCTGGAGTAATTCAGCGGGACAGGCAACAATTCTGGAGAGAAGGAATGGGTGACATTTCGGGTCGAGAAGGGTCTCTTCTTCAGACCCGAAACGTCAGTCTCGACCTGAAACCTCACCCATTCCTTCTCTCCAGAGTTGCTGCCTGTCCCGCTGAGTTACTCCAGCTTTTTGTGTCTATCTTCGGTTTATACCAGCATCTGCAGCTCCTACCTACACATAAGAAATCTGATATTGTATGCAGAATATATTTAGATATTCTGCCTCACTATCTGTTAAATGATCAAAAGTTTGATTTTCATAGATTATATTGCATGATAATAGAATTTGCAGAGCTTATTTCTAAAAATGTATATCTTTTCTCTCACACAGTGCAATTTTAATCACATAACTGATGTTTCAATTCCTACACCTTAGTGCTCCCTTTAACACAAAGATTGAGTGTCATATCAAATGTTGATGACAGCATGGAAATAGCACATTAAATCTGCAACAGAGACTCTTAGACAATTTATTTGTTCCAATTGTTTATAGAGATTTAGTATTCCCCTTTCTTAAGTTACTCTTGTAAAGAAATTTTGATCTTGGCTTTACATTTCCACTAGTTCTGCCATTTATATATTTAAAATCTCCCCTTCAATTGATTTTAATAGCTCAAATTTACATCCTTCTTTCCATACAAGTAACTGATAGAAATAATCTATATTTTTATAACTTGTTATTTCAGTTTATTATTAACTTACAGGCTATGACCATTGGTAATCAGGCCAGTTTATATTGTCAATTCCTAACTTTTTTTTTGAGAAGGTGCTGGTGAACCATCTACCTGAATAGCCCAAATTGTGAAGGTATTCCCACAGTGAAATAATGTAAGTCGTTCCAGGATTTTGATTAAACAATGACAGACGAATGGCAATGGTGGAGAAAACATGTAGGATTACATATCAATCAAATGGGCTGTTTTGTCCTGAATGATGACAGGTTACACGCATCCAAGCCAGTATTCCATCACAACACTGACACTTGCATCTGGGAAATAGCCAAAGGACTTAGATGAGACAGGAGATGAGTTACTTACAGAATACTCAACTACAGATGATACAAAGAAGCATTGTTTCTCTGTGCACTGCAGATCCCCATCTGTGTGCAATTGTAACTGCAAATAACCTTTGAAATGTTTTTGTAGGCCTTGTATAACTTGTGCATTTAATACTGCTTTCGCAGAGGTGCTATTAGATCAATTTAGTTTAGTTTAGTTTAGAGATACAGCACGGAAACAGGCCCTTCGGCCCACCGAGTCTGTGCTGACCACCGATTCCCACACAAACACTGTCCTACAGAAACAAATTTACAATTATACCAAGCCAATTAACTTACGCCTTTGGAGTGTTGGAAGAAACCAGACAGCCCACGCAACCCACGCGCCTCCGTGCCGTCTTAATCCTCATGAAATGTTTATTCAATACCTAACCTGCTACATTGGGCTACACAAATGTAACTTATGCACACTGTGGGCCTTGCACAGAGAATAAATTGTGAACACAGGATACTAAATCACTTTTATAATACTAAATACACTGTTCCAGGTGTCGACACCTGTATATCGGCGAGACCAAGCGCAGGCTCGGCGATCATTTCGCTGAACACCTCTGCTCAGTCCGCCTAAATTTATCTGATCTCCCGGTTGCTCAGCACTTTAACTCCCCCTCCCTTTCCCAATCTGACCTTTCTATCCTGGGCCTCCTCATTGTCAGAGTGAGGCCCAGCGCAAATTGGAGGAACAGCACCTCATGTTTCGCTTTGGTAGCTTACACCCCAGCGGTATGAACATTGACTTCTCTAACTACAAGTAGCCCTTGCTTTCCCTCTATCTCTCCATCCCCTTCCTTCCCAGTTCTCCCACCAATCTTACTGTCTCCAACTACATTTTATCTCTGTACTACCCACTCCTCTGACATCAGTCTGAAGAAGGGTCTTGACCCAAAACGTCACCCATTCCTTCTCTCCAGAGATGCTGCCTGTCCCGCTGAGTTACTCCAGCATTTTGTGTCTATCTATGGTACTTCAATGTTCTTTTGCACTATTTTGAATTGCACTGTAATCTTGCACCATTCTGCTGTTTTGCAATTGTCATTATATTTATTTATGATGTCACTATATTTATTGTTGCCTTACTGTAAGTATACTGTTTACTCTGTAAGTCCATCGGTCAACAAATGACCACATTTATGTGTTGTTCCATTGTTTCTCCAACATCTAGCTGACAATGCTCTCTTTAAATCTCTGTAAGTTCTCAACAGTCACAAGACCTCTACATATTAATTCACCTTACACACTTGGACCTCAGCCTTTGGCCTCCATCTCGAGTAGGGTGAGGTGAACGTTTGTTTGCGTCACCTCATGTCTTTCTTACTTGGTGAATAAGACCTGGTGAGTTACTTGTGTGGTGCGAATGTTACTTGTCACCTATCAGCCCAAGCCTTGATATTGCCCCAAGTCTTGCTACATTTAGTTGTGGAATGTTTCATTAACTGAGGAGTCGCAAATGATGCGGAACATTGTGCAAATATTCCTACTTCTGACCTTACAATTGAAGAAAAATCATTGACAAAGCAGTTGCACATGGTTGAGCCGGAGACACAACTCTGGGGAATACCTGCAGAGACGTTATGTGGCTGAGATGATTGACCTCCAAACACACAACCATTTGTTGTGCTAAATATGATTCCAACTAATGGAAGGTCTTTAATGCTGCCTTGATGTCAAGGGCAGTTAATCTCACGTCATCTGTGGAGTTCAGCTCTTTTCTCTATGTTTGGACCAAGGCTGTTATGATGTCAGGAGCTGAGTGACTTTGGTGGAACCCAAGCTGAGCTTCTGTGAGCAGGTTGTATAAACAAGTGCCGTTTGAAAGCCCTGTTGATTTTCCCTTTCCTCACTTTGCTGATGATTGAGAAAAGATTAATGGGGTGGAAATTAGCCAGTTTGGGTTTGTCTGCTTCTTGTAGATAAGGCATACCTGGGCAATTTTCCATATTGTCAGATAAATGCCAATGTTGCAGCTGTACTGGAACATCTTGTCCGAGGACTTGGCCAGTTCTGGAACACAGGTCGTCAGTACTATTACTGGCATATTGTCAAGTCTAATAGCCTTTGCTGTATCCAATGCCTTTAGCCTACTCCAAAGTTCAGCCCAGTGAGCAAAATTAGCTCTCCTACATTTCAATCCTTAAAACATGCAAGTGATTTAGGGTAGGTGTAGGAAAGAACTGCAGATGCTTGTTTAAATCAAAGGTAGACACTAAATGCTGGCTAACTCGGCGGGACAGGCAGCATCTCTAGAGTGAAGGAATTGGTGAAGTTTCGAGTCGAGACCCTTCTTCAGACTGATGTCAGGGAAGTGAGTGGTACAGAGATAAAATGTAGTTGGATACAGTAAAACTGATGGGAGAACTGGGAAGGGGATGGAGAGAGAGGGAAAGCAAGGGCTACTTGAAGTTATAGATGTCAATGTTCATACCGCTGGGATGTAAGCTACCCAAGCGAAATATGAGGTGCTGTTCCTCCAATTTGAGCTGTGCCTCACTCTGACAATGGAGGAGGCCCAGGACAGAAAGGTCAGATTGGGAATGGGAGGGGGAGTTAAAGTGCTGAGCAACCGGGAGATCAGGTAGGTTAAGGTGGACTGAGCGGAGGTATTCAGCGAAACGTTTGCTGAGCCAACGCTTGCTCTTGCCAATGTACAGGAGTTGACAACTGGAACAGCGGATACAGTAGATGAGGTTGGCGGAGGTGCAAATGAACCTTTGCTTCACCTGGAAAGACTGTCGGGGTCCTTGGATGGAGTCGAGGGGGGAGGTAAAGGGACAGGTTGCATCTCCAGCAGTTACAAGGAAAGGTACCTGAGGAGGGTGTGGTTTGGGTGGGAAGGAACGAGTTAACCAGGAAGTTGTGGAGGGAATGGTCTCTGCGGAAAGCAAAAAGTTGTGGAGATGGGAAGGTGTGGCCAGTAGTGAGATCCCGTTGGAGGTGGCAAAAATGTTGGGAGGATTATATGCTGTATGCAACGGCAGATGGGGTGGAAGGTGAGGACAAGGGGGACTCTGTCCTTGTTACGAGTGGGGGGAGGGGGAGCAAGAGCGGAGCTGAGGGATATCAAGGAGACCCTAGTGAGAGCCTCATCTATAATGGAAGAGAGGAATCCCGTCTCCTAAAGAATGAGGACATGTCCAATGACCTGGTATGGAAAACCTCATCCTGGGTGCGGATGCGGAATAGACGGAGGAATTGGGAGTAGGGGATAGAGTCTTTACAAGAAGCAGGGTGGGAAGAAGTGTAATCTAGATAGCTATGGGAGTCAGTGGGTTTGTAATAGATGTCATCTGTTGACCATCTTTACAACAGCTTTGATGATGAGGATATGGCTGTGTTCAACCCCTCGCTTCCTTTGGTCAAAACCCATCTCTTTTGTCTTGCTAATTTTAAGGGGTAGGATGTTATCCTGATACACAGACACAAGGTTCTCAATCTCTTTCCTGGACTTTGTCTCATCATCATTCATAAAATCTATCTTTCATTTGAAATCATTAATGCTCAGGTAAAGCATGTCAACAGTATTTGATGTAAATTTGGACTATATATAACTGGAAAACTATTTCTCGTGTTTTATTTATCTACTCTGATCTCAGATGGAGAGAATATTAGAGGGAATGTGCTTCTGGGCTGACGATGTAGTAGAAGTATTTTTTTTGTCAGTTAACATTAATAATTTTTCCTTTACAGGGAAGAGATGTGCTTGATTCAACATATGTACAATATATATCTTGATCAATATCTTACAACATACTTATAATGACTTTTTAAAGTGGTGAGATGATAGTGAAAATATAAATAATGAAGAGACAGGTTTGCTTTGCTGAAGATTTCATCAGAACAATATACAAGGGAAAGAAATATACCATGCTCCTCACAGCAGACATGAATTTAGCAATTTAATATTTTCTTTCTTTACTCTTTTCTTGCACCATCTAGAACCTTGATCAAATGAACACATATGAATCATATAGCTAATTTTTATAATATTTTAAAGAAAAATTAGTCTTAAATTTGAAATAAATATCATTGTTCATCTATCTTAGAGAAGTTCCATGAAGAATAAAGAACTGTCAGTGAGGATCGGAAAAATTTGAAGAATTATTCATAATCCCAATACAAGCATAACAGACAGATACAGTAGATATATAATTCACTTGTAGACATAGTGCAGTAATGGATAGTTACCAGAGGAGGAATATACAGTGCACAAAACTACAAAAGATATTTCTCAATCTCGCGTGGGACTCTTATAGGATACAAACAAACCTATCACATTACATAATGCTCTTTTGAGTAGAAACATTCCTTTTAAAGAGAACAATATGCACTGTGTCGGTGGTTCAACAAAGAATTGTTCAAACTTTGACTATTTTTATACAATTCTTTTTGTTCCCTGGTTGTCCAAGTGATGAACCTAATACTATTCAGTGATGATATTCAAGGATGATTCTCTCTTGTTTTACTCAATTTCCTCCTTTCTCTCAAAGGTAATATAGCCCCACTGAACGATAAACAGTGCATGAATCTGCCTCCCAACAGCACCTCCTCACAAGATGCACAGAAGAAAGTCTTGGGTGGAAAAAGCAATTTTTAACAACTGATGCAGCAATTTTCTCTTATGAATAATTCAATTGTAAACAAATGACCAGAGTTTCTACATGTTTTTGTGTTCTTAATCTTTTTCATCCATTTCAGCCAAAAGCACAAGGAATTCCCCAACCATATAAGCAAATCACAGATCTTAAAAATGTAAAGCCCAACCATCACACTCCAAGATATGTTACATTTTACTAAAGGCAAAGAAACATATAGATATTTTTGTTCTGTATATTTTTTTCTCAAAAAAATAATGCATTCCTGAAACCATGGTAATAACTATAAATTGCATTCACGTCCTCCTATCTCAACATTGAGCAAAGGTTGGAAAATGAAAATGTGAAAAAGAATACTAAAATGAAAGTGCAGAAATGGATTGCCAGCTCATCTAGACAGCAAACATTTGCTCAATCAGTGCAGACTTGTCTCCTGTTGTTACTTACACATTTGCTGCATAATTAAGGCCAGAATTAACGAAGCTGCATTGAATAAAGTTCAAGAAATCCCCAATCACTGTTTACTCTATGGCACCTGAGATCTGAATGTCAGATAGGCATTATTAGAACAATAAGCCACAGAGTTGGCAACCTCCCATCAGGTAAAGAAAAAAAACAAGGGGAACCTACCTGCAGTGTCAAATCATTCCTCAGCTCCTTTCCAGCAAAGATCACACGCAGCTGGTCAATTGGAATGCTTTGTCTCTTAGCAACTGCCTCCTTAAGTTGGAAGATGCTGGCATTTGGATCGATCTCCACTGGGAATCCATGGCTTGAACTGAACCTAACAAACACTGACCAAACATTAAATTAACACTTAATAGATCAAGACTAATGGAGAATACATTGTTTATGATTCTATGAAAAGCCAAAGAATGACAAGACTTTTTACACCCTTAAGTCGTATGGAAGCATGTTCTTTTTGAAGTGTAGTTCGAAGTCTGAGACCGTTACAATCAACCATGTAATAACGCTCATTATCAGCAATCTAGTAATAGCTTGGTAATCTGTTTTTGTAGGGTTGATTGCGAGATAAATAATTGCAACAGCACCAAATGTACTTTTAAACAATATTTTACGTTTTCAAAAAATAATATGCCAACAGGATAAAATTAACTGAAGTGTTTAATTATCTGATCTGCCAGGTGACAACGTAGCAGGTCTGAAATCTCTCAATTTGAGCAAATGATATATTTTTTTAAACACTCACTCTAATCTTTGCACATTCTCACTTGAACATAATAAAGTAGTAACACTCATTAGTGAATTTTATGTAAACTATATTAGTGGTAAATAACAGTAACATAATTAAGCTATTGGTTCTAATCTATTATCCACACATTTAATGATTATGAAAATGTTGTAAATGAAATCATGAAATCAAAAAGTTAATTTTAAAGCCCTAAATACTCAGCATATAAAACTTTAAGAAGACTGGAGAATGCTAAACTAAGCAGAGGACCCTGCAGGTTAAGGGCCTGTCCCACCTGGGCATCATTTGCACGTCATGCAGGTGGCGCGCGAAGATTTTGCGAATCCCAAAATCCTGGGGCGCCGCCCGCGACCGCGCGTCACTGCCTACGTCACCATGCACCATGCACACGTAATGCGCACCATGCGCGCATCACGTGCGCGTCACGACGCGTGCGTCATCGTCGTGACGCGTAAATGATGTCGCGTAAATGACATGAAAATGACGTCCAAGTGGGACAGGCCCTTTAGTATTGTTTTAATCAGGTGCATTAAGAATTTACAAAAAACACACCCATGCATTAATCTTTAAAAATGTTCAGATACTTTAAAATAAATTGTAAAAACCTCATATCAGGCAAGTATATATGTCATTGTATCATAAGAACTATCAATCATATTACTGTAAATACAGCTAATCAACATTGTCTGACAAAGATAAAACACGGAAGAACTGGGAATATTCTGCAGGTCGAACAGCAACTGCAGAGAGAGCAAAGAGTTCGATTTTACGTTGATGACCTGAAATAATAACTGTTTCTCTCACCACAAATGCTGCTTCACCTGAGACATCGCCTGACCTGCTTTCAGTATTTGCCATTTCAGATTTACAGAATGCGCATTTTCTGACTTTCAATTCTGTTTCAGTGCATTTGTACAAAAATCCATGGGGAACAAATCTTTATCAAACTTATACAAGTAACAGAACTCTGAGAAACTAGATGCTATGCAAAACCCTATGTACCTTTTCAAAATGCACTGGTACATATCCATGCACTATTGGCATAAGGGGTTATGAAAATCACAGAGCTCAAGTCCTAAGTGTCATTTTTCCACTTGCAATGTTAATCCTGAGCAATTTTCTGCAGTAAGAAATGAATCGTTTAACAAAATCTCCAAGGGTTTCTTTGTCAAAAAATTTGATTCTATCTTCCGTTTGATATGTTGTGTGTGGGTTGATTTGAAATTTCCAGAGTTTGTCAGCTTGAATTTTCTTTAAAGCTGTTCCTGTCTCACTTATGGCATCCATATGACAGCTAGTGATAACTCTTTCACAATTATAGACAAGGAAGTGGCTGTATGCTGAAAAACAAAAGCAGGACAGAAATAACTTGAAAGGTTACTCAAAGAACAGGAAATTGGAATGGTGGATTGATACTGAGATTCAGAATACCACTGCACAATGGCATAGAGCAGTCGCTGCAGCTGGCGGAAGTGGGTGGAGGGAGGAGTTTGATTATTGTTTGTTTTCTTTGTTGTAGTGGGGACCAAAAAGTAAAAGCCAAGTACTTCGCCAAAGAGGATGAAATCAGGATTATGATTGAGCTACTTTGGTGTGAAGGAAAAATAAACAAATTAGAAAAGGGAATAAGCAGTTTATCTGCAAAAAAATATGTGCCAGAACATAAGACCTGTAAGAAATAAAAGAACGATAATTAAAATAAGGGAAATTGCAGAGATATACTTAACACACAGACAAGAAGTAGAATCCCAACTCTGCAATTTACTGGTGTTCTGATCTCAGTAAGATTATTGTGAGCACCAAGGTTAAGAAGCCTCTCAGAAATGAACATGCACAGGGAGAATCCCCCACAGGTTGTGCTTGTACATCTGCCTGAGGCATGTTTTAAAACAACCCTGGAAGCATCTCGGAAATAGGCTACCCTCTTCCTCTTTTCAACGAAGAGCGCAATCTATATAACTAAAAGTCTGATCTTGACCACTTCCTGTCTGCACTGTATATTGATTTTAGAAAAAACGCTACCATATATCGCTGTGATTTTTGGCCATCTTACTCACAGGCCTCCTCTGCTGAGGCAGCCCCGAGGATTTTTCCGATCGATGAAAAGTTATGAATGTATAAAAATCTTGAGATCAGCTGATTGGTCCTCTCGCCTGTCAATTCAATTCAATTCCTTTATTGTCATCTTGCAAGCAACAGTTGTGCAGTGCAAAATGAAAAGACGTTTCCCAGGGAATACCGGAGCATCGCACATGACGTTTAAAACATTTCACACATAATAATAATAATAATAACAACACTAAAACAATCCAGTCTCTGATGGAACAGTATAAGTTAAAATAGATACAAACAACGTTAAAATACAGTAAGACCAATCATAAACATGTCCGGGGTGGCTGATTTGAGTGGCCAGTGCCAGTTATTGAAGTGGCCAGTGCCAGTTATTATAGTGTCCGTGCCAAGCCGCAGAATCAGGTGACTGTGAGTACAGAGTGGCTGTTTAGCAGCCTCACAGCATATGGCAGGAAGCTGTTTAGCAGTCTTGTAGTCCGGGCTTTGATGCTGCGATATCTCTTGCCTGATGGCAGGAGATCCAGGTGTATGTGGAGGGGGTGCATTTTGTCCTTGGCAATTTTTTGAGCTTTTTTCCAACAGCGGCTCAGGAACAGTTCTTGTACCGAGGGTAGGGAGACGCCAATGATCTTCTCTGCTCCCCTCACTACCCTCTGCAGAGCCTTCCTGTCCGAGCAGTTGCAGGTTGAGTACCACGTATTTAAACAGTACGTGAGTACAGGCTCCACCGTACCCCTGTAGAAAGTCCTGAGGATGTTGGTGGGGAGTGAGGCCTGTTTTAGTTTCCTCAGGAAGTGCAGTCGCTGATGGGCCCTTTTGACGGTCCCAGTGGTGTTTCTGGACCAGGTGAGGCTGTCCGTAATTTGCACCCCGAGGAACTTTATGCTCTCCACTCTCTCCACTGTGGCGCCACTGATGTTAAGGGGTGCATGCTTTGGCTGCGCCCTCCTGAAGTCGACAACCATCTCCTTTGTTTTTTCCACATTTAGTTCTAGATTATTCTTGCCGCACCAGTCCACTAGTTGTTTTACTTCCTCCCTGTACATTGATTCATCATCTCCGCTGATGAGTCCCACCACTGTTGTGTCATCCGCGAATTTTATGATCATATTGTCCCTGAATCTGGCCGCACAGTCATGTGTGAGCAATGTGAACAACAGCGGGTTGAGCACACAGCCTTGAGGTGAGCCGGTGCTCAGCGTGATCGAGCCTGAAGTGTTCTTGCCCACACGGACTGACTGCGGTCTCTCTGTCAGAAAGTCCAAGATCCAGTGACACAGGGTGGTGTTGACGCCCAGCAGGGTTAGTTTCTCCACAAGTCTCTGTGGGATGATGGTGTTGAACGCAGAGCTGAAGTCAATGTACAGGATTCTGGCGTATGTGTTACTTTTTTCCAGATGCGTGAGCACTGTGTGCAGCGTGGTAGAGATGGCGTCCTCTGTAGAACGGTTGGGGCGATAGGCAAACTGGAGGGGGTCTAACGATGAGGGGAGGCTGGCAGTAATGTGGGGTTTCACCAGGCGTTCAAAACACTTCATTATTATTGGGGTCAGGGCGACAGGGCGGTAATCATTTAGGCAGGCCACAACTGGTTTCTTCGCTATTGGGATAATTGTACTCGTTTTGAGGCATGTGGGGACAATGGTTTGACTGAGGGAGATGTTATAGATGTCCGTTAGCACATATGCTAACTCCTCAGCACATTCCTTAAGCACACGTCCTGGGATGTTATCGGGTCCGACTGCTTTCCACGGGTTGACCTTAGACAGGATTCTCCGTGTGTCCATCGGGTCTATGGTCAGTACTGGCTGGTCTGTTTGTATGCGGGGACTGGCTCTCCCCTTGGGTGTGGTGTTTGCTGCATCAAAACGAGCGAAGAAGTTGTTTAGTTCATCAGGGAGAGAAGAATCCGTGTCAGTTACCTGCTGCCTTGCCTTGTACCCCGTCAGTGTTTGGATTCCCTTCCACATCCTCCTGGTGTCTCCTGTGTCACAGAGGTGTCCCTGGATTTTTCCCGCTTAGGCACGTTTCGCTGCCCTGATTCCTTTTTCCAGTGCAGTCCTGCTAGATCGAAGAGCGGATGTGTTACCGGCTCTGTAGGCTTCATCACGAGCCCTCAGCAGTGAGCGTACCTCTGCTGTCATCCATGGCTTTTTGTTTCCACGTGCAGTGAAGGTTTTCATGATGGTGACATCCTCGGTGCACTTGGCAATGTAGCTGGTTAGTCTCTGCGTACTCCTCGATGTTGATGAGGTCGTCATAGGATGCCGCTGTCCTGAACACATCCCAGTCCGTGTGCAGGAAGCAATCCTGCAGTGCTGAGGCTGCTCCCTCTGGCCAGACCCTGGTGTGTTTTCTCTCCGCTCTGACTTGTTTCTGCCGAGGTCTGTAGGCTGGTGTTAAAAACACTGAAATGTGGTCCGAGTGGCCCAGATGAGGGCGTGGGGCTGCCTTGTAAGCCTCTGGGGTGTTGGTGTAAACCAAGTCCAAGATGTTCTCTCCCCTGGTCTCAAAATCCACATATTGCTTGAATTTTGGGAGCACCATCTTAAGGCTGGTGTGATTAAAATCCCCGGCCACCACAATGAAGCTATCAGGATGTTTGGTCTGGAACTCACTGATGGCGTCATGTCAATCACCATGATGAAGGTAATGCCCCTTCCCGGTGCCTGGACGTGAGTCAGTCACTCTGGAAGATCGCGAGGGAGAGTCCACAACTGTGATTCTAAGCTGTGAATCAACTGAACTGTGTCTGCAATGTACTTGCAATAAATGATTTGTTAGCCCTTAATCAAAGGTTCAAAGGTTCATTTATTGTCACATACACCAATTGGTGTAGTGAAATTCAAGTTGCCATTGCAGCACACTAATAAGAATACAACACAACATTAAGGAGAATTTAACATAAAACATAAAAACATCCCCCCACAATGGTGCCCACTGTGAGGGAAGGCACAAAGTCCAGTCCCCATCCCCTTGTCCACCCATAGTCAGGCCTATTGAGGCCTCCGCAGTCACCGCTACGGGGCCCGATGTTTCAGGCCCTTCTCGCCCGGTGATGGTGCTCCGGCATCGGGAGAACCCTCTCAGCAGCTTGGGATGCCTGGAACGGCCGCTTCCTTACCGGAGACCGTGGCTTCCGAAGCCGACAGGCCACGTTGGATGGAGCTCCACCACTGGCAATCTCAGCGAAAGATCCCAGGCTCCCGATGTTAAAGGCAGCGCGCAGCCCGCGGCTGGCCGCACCACAGTCCCGCAGCTCCGCAATGTTCAATCGGCGGTCTCAGCACACCGGAGCTCCAGCGTGGCGACCCGGACAAGGCATGGCCCGCACCACGATAGCGCTCCAGCGCTGCACCGCCGCCGAAGCTGAGGTTCTGGCCGGTCCCATCAGGAAACGCTGCTCCAGACCCCGATGGTAGGCCGCGAGGACGGGTCGAGATGTTGCTCGGAGGAAAGCCTGCCTCTCCGACCAGGTAGGGACTGAGAAATACAGTTTCCCCCTCCCCCCCCCCACACATAAAAAGAATAGACCTCCAAACAACACTTTTTAACGTACTAAAAATAAAAAAAATAAAGGAAAGGACAGGCAGCTGCTGGCAGGGCAGCCATACCCAACTGGACGGCACCCCTAGCCTATCACTTATCACCTTAATGACAATGCAATGAGTTGTTTGGCAATTTGGTGGCCTGCACTCTGCTTGAAATGCTACGAAATTGAATTTGGTGGCCTGCACTCTGCTTGTAATGCTATGAAATTGAATTTGGTGGCCTGCACTCTGCTTGAAATGCTATGAAATGGAATTTGGTGGCCTGCACTCTGCTTGAAATGCTATGAAATTGAATTTGGTGGCCTGCACTCTGCTTGAAATGGAATTTCAAGGAATAGCCGTGAGTGAACTGCCAGCCCACCAGCCCTGAGTGACTCATCTGCCAGCCCACCAGCCCCGAGTAACTGAGCTGCCAGCCCACCAGCCCAGAGTGACTGAGCTGTCAGCCCACTAGCCCTGAGTGACTGAGCTGCCAGCCCACCAGCCCTGAGTGACTGAGCTGCCAGCCCACCAGGCCTGAGTGACTGAGCTGCCAGCCTACCAGGCCTGAGTGACCGAGCTGCCAGCCCACCAGGCCTAAGTGACTGAGCTGCCAGCGCAAGAATCCATTCGGCCCACAATGTCCATACTAGCCCTCTGGAAACCAGTCCCTTCGGCCCACAACACCCATATTAGCGCTCCAGAAAGCCCCCACCCCATTGACCACCAATATTGGAATTGGTGGAGAGGTGGAATATTGTGTTGGGGGATCAGCCCTCCTGTGTGAACATGGGACTCAACGGGTCCCACTTAGTCTAGTTATATACTAAATCCACACAGTTCTGAGCCTGAGTACTGCATCTGGAGCTGTGGCTGATTGGTGCTGTAAACACTGGAAATTGCCCAGGACCTGAAGTGAAGAAGAGCAGGAACTTGGAGGAGGTGTGGGACAGAGCTTTTTGAGGTTAAGATGCCTTTGGAGTGCTCAACAGGTAGTTGATTACAGGTTGAAGTGCAGAGTTGAGGGAAACGTGCATAGGAAAGGTTTAGAGGGAAATGGACCAAAAATGGGATTATCTTAGATGGGGCATTTTGGTCGGCACAGATGAGTTAGACCGAAGGGCCTGTTTCAATGCTGTATGACTTTATGACTCTATGATAGATAATTGGTGGATCAGAATCATGACAGACCAGGATCAGGACTGATTCAGTGGGTTGGCATATGAAATTGGTGGAATAAACCGCCACAGTATTACTGTGAGAATGGTAGATTAATTCAACACAGTGCTACTAAAATATAGTAACTCATAGTACCAGAGACCCGGATTCAACCCTGACGTCGGGTGTTGCCTGTTTGCACGTTCTTCCTGTGACCATGTGGGTTTCCTCCGGGTGATCAAATTTCATCCCACATCCCAAAGATGTGTGGGTTTGTTGCTTAATTGGCCTCTGAATATTGCCCCTAGTGTGTGGGGAGTGGATGAGAAGGTGTGAATGGGTGATCAATGGTCAGCATGAACTCGGTGGGTCGAAGGACCTGTTTCCATGCGGTATCTCTAAACTAAACTAAACTGACCAATGATAGGCACTCGCAAGACAAGGTGCAATAACTCATGCCTGAAAGTACCTGGCTAAATTTCCAGAGATGCACAAAATGGCCAGAATACGATCATGTTTGTGTTTCACTCTGGGACTGAAATTGGGACATCACATGGCACTGAAATTAACAACACTGCAAGACTGAATTTCGAGGGACATTTACTTCAGTAAATTGTTATTATTGTATTCAATTAACAAGAACTATCTATATTACTAAAAGTAAGATCTTGACCGCTTTTGACTCACTGCGATGTGATTTCCGAGAGAACGGCGCCACTTACGGCCGTCATGTTTGGCCACCTCGCTCAGAGCCCCCTTCTGCCGGATTGGACTGGAGGATTTTTCCCATCGATGAAAAATCAGAGAGATATTAATGTTTTAAAAAATGTCGCCATTCTCTCTGCTGCCCCTGCTGGTGGGATGGGGGTGGGACAATAAAACCCAGAAGTGGTGTGCCTCACTCAGTCTCTGCAAGATGGAGGAAGCGAGAGGGTCATGTCTCCCTGAGCTCTGAATAACACTGAACACATGTCTACTCAACTGTTATATACTAAGTTCCCTTAATGTGGTTTGAAAATGAAAATATGGTTGCTTTGAAATGCTGCACTGCAAAAAAAAAGGCTGTTGTTGGTGGTGGCAAATGCTTTGAAAGGCTGCACTGCAAAAAAAAATGGCTGTTGTTGGTGGTGGTAACTGCTTTGAAAGGCTGCACTGCAAAAAGGCTGTTGGTGGTGGTAACTGCTTTGAAAGCCTGCACGGAAAAAAAAATGGCTGTTGTTGGTGGTGGTAACTGCTTTGAAAAGCTGCACTGCAAAACAAAATGGCTGTTGTTGGTGGTGGTAAATGCTTTGAAAGGCTGCACTGCAACAAAAAAAATGGCTGTTGTTGGTGGTGGTAACTGCTATGAAAGCCTGCACTGCAAAAAAATAAGGCTGTTGTTGGTGGTGGTAACTGCTTTGAAAGGCTGCACTGCAAAAAAAATGGCTGTTGATGGTGGTGATAACTGCTTTGAAAGGCTGCACTGCAAAAAAAATGGCTGTTGTTGGTGGTGGTAACAGCTTTGAAAGGCTGCACTGCAAAAAAATGGCTGTTGTTGGTGGTGGTAATTGCTTTGAAAGGCTGCACTGCAAAACAAAATGGCTGTTGGTGGTGGTAACTGCTTTGAAAGGCTGCACTGCAAAAAAATGGCTGTTGTTGGTGGTGGTAACTGCTTTGAAAGGCTGCACAATTTTTTTTAAATGGCTGTTGTTGGTGGTGGTAACTGCTTTGAAAGGCTGCACTGCAAAAATAAATGGCTGTTGTTGGTGGTGGTAACTGCTTTGAAAGGCCGCACGGCAACAAAAAAAAAGGCTGTTGTTGGTGGAAACTTGACAACTTCCTGTTTGCACTGAATATTGATTTTAGATAAAACGCTACCACTTACAGATGTGATTTTTGGCCATCTTACTCAGTTCCTCGCCATTCATCAGGTGCAGAGGATTCTTCCCATCAATGAAAAATAAAAGTGTTATTAGTGTTTAAAACAATGTTGAGAATCTCTCTCCTGTCAATCACGCCATGAAGGCCACGCCCCTTCCAGTTGGAGGGGGAGGGATTATAAAACCCATAAGTGTGGGTGTGGCTCAGTCTCTGCAAGATGGGGGAGAGAGAGGTCACGACTCTGAGCTATGAATCAACTGAACACACTGAATGTCTACTGAACTGTGAGTGTGGTGTTTATGTGGTGTTTTGTGTGGTTTTATAGTGGTTTCACCCTGCTTGAAATGGTATGAAACTGCATTTGAATGTGGTGGCCTTGCACCCTGCTTGAAATGGTATGAAACGCTAGTGGGAGTTGTGTACAGGCCACCTAACAGTAGTAGTGGAGTTGGGGATGGCATTAAACAAGAAATTAGAAATGCCTGCAACAAAGGTAAAACAGTTATAATGGGTGACTTCAATCTACATATAGATTGGGTGAATCAAATTGGCTGGGGTGGTGGGGAAGAGGATTTCTTGGAATGTATGCGGGATAGTTTTCTAAACCAACATGTAGAGGAACCAACGAGAGAACAGACTATTCTAGACTGGGTATTGAGTAATGAGGAAGGGTTGGTTAGCAGTCTTGTTGTGCGTGGCCCCTTGGGCAAGAGTGACCATAATATGGTTGAGTTCTTCATTAGGATGGAGAGTGACATTGTTAATTCAGAAACAAGGGTTCTGAACTTAAAGAGGGGTAACTTTGAGGGTATGAGACGTGAATTGGCCAAGATAGACTGGCAAGAGATTCTCAAAGGGTTGAGGGTGGATATGCAATGGAAGGCATTTAAAGACTGCATGGATGAACTACAACAATTGTTCATCCTAGTTTGGCAAAAGAATAAATCAGGGAAGGTAGCGCATCCGTGGATAACAAGGGAAATCAGGGATAGTATCAAAACAAAAGATGAAGCATACAAATTAGCCAGAAAAAGCAGCCTACCAGAGGACTGGGAGAAATTCAGAGTCCAGCAGAGGAGGACAAAGGGCTTAATTAGGAAAGGGAAAATAGATTATGAAAAAAAACTGGCAGGGAACATAAAAACTGACTGCAAATGTTTTTATAGATATGTGAAGTGAAAAAGATTAGTTAAAACAAATGTAGGTCCCTTGCAGTCAGAAACTGGTGAATTGATCATGGGGAACAAGGATATGGCAGACCAATTGAATAACTACTTTGGTTCTGTCTTCACTAAGGAAGATATAAATAATCTGCCGGAAATAGCAGGGGACCGGGGGTCAAATGAAATGGAGGAACTGAGTGAAATCCCGGTGAGCCGGGAAGTGGTGTTAGGTAAATTGAATGGATTAAAGGCCGATAAATCCCCAGGGCCAGACAGGCTGCATCTCAGAGTACTTAAGGAAGTAGCCCCAGAAATAGTGGATGCATTAGTGATAATTTTTCAGAACTCTTTAGATTCTGGAGTAGTTCCTGAGGATTGGAGGGTAGCTAATGTAACCCCACTTTTTAGAAAGGGAGGGAGTGAGAAAATGGGGAATTACAGACCAGTTAGTCTAACATCGGTAGTGGGGAAACTGCTAGAGTCAGTTATTAAAGATGGGATAGCAGCACATTTGGAAAGTGGTGAAATCATTGGACAAAGTCAGCATGGATTTATGAAAGGTAAATCATGTCTGACGAATCTTATAGAATTTTTCGAGGATGTAACTAGTAGAGTGGATAAGGGAGAACCAGTGGATGTGTTATATCTGGACTTTCAGAAGGCTTTCGACAAGGTCCCACATAAGAGATTAGTATGCAAACTTAAAGCACACGGTATTGGGGGTTCAGTATTGATGTGGATAGAGAACTGGCTGGCAGAGAGGAATCAAAGAGTAGGAGTAAACGGGTCCTTTTCAGAATGGCAGGCAGTGACTGATGGGGTACCGCAAGGCTCAGTGCTGGGACCCCAGCTATTTACAATATATATTAATGATCTGGATGAGGGAATTGAATGCAACATCTCCAAGTTTGTGGATGACACGAAGCTGGGGGGCAGTGTTAGCTGTGAGGAGGATGCTAGGAGGCTGCAAGGTGACTTGGATAGGTTGGGTGAGTGGGCAAATGCATGGCAGATGCAGTATAATGTGGATAAATGTGAGGTTATCCACTTTGGTGGCAAAAACAGGAAAGTAGACTATTATCTGAATGGTGGCCGATTAGGAAAAGGGGAGATGCAACGAGATCTGGGTGTCATGGTACACCAGTCATTGAAAGTAGGCATGCAGGTGCAGCAGGCAGTGAAGAAAGCGAATGGTATGTTAGCATTCATAGCAAAAGGATTTGAGTATAAGAGCAGGGAGGTTCTACTGCAGTTGTACAGGGTCTTGGTGAGGCCACACCTGGAGTATTGCGTACAGTTTTGGTCACCAAATCTGAGGAAGGACATTCTTGCTATAGAGGGAGTACAGAGAAAGTTCACCAGACTGATTCCTGGGATGGCAGGACTTTCATATGAAGAAAGACTGGATAGACTCGGCTTGTACTCGCTAGAATTTAGAAGATTGAGGGGGGATCTAATAGAAACATACAAGTTCTTAAGGGGTTGGACAGACTAGATGCAGGAAGATTGTTCCCGATGTTGGGGAAGTCCAGAACAAGAGGTCACAGTTTAAGGATAAGGGGGAAGTCTTTTAGGACCGAGATGAGAAAATCATTTTTCACACAGAGAGTGGTGAATCTGTGGAATTCTCTGCCACAGAAGGTAGTTGAGGCCAGTTCATTGGCTATATTTAAGAGGGAGTTAGATGTGGCCCTTGTGGCTAAAGGGATCAGGGGGTATGGAGAGAAGGCAGGTACAGGATACTGAGTTGGATGATCAGCCATGATCATATTGAATGGCGGTGCAGGCTCGAAGGGCCGAATGGCCTACTCCTGCACCTATTTTCAATGTTTCTATGAAACTGCACTTCAATTTGGTTGTCTTGCACCCTGCTTGAAGTGGTATGAAACTGCACTTGAATTTGGTGGCCTTGCACCCTGCTTGAATTGACATGAAACTGCACTTGAATTTGGTGGCCTTGCACCCTGCTTGAAATGGCATGAAAATGCACTTGAATTTGGTGGCCTTGCACCCTGCTTGAAATGGCAGGAAACTGCACTTGAGTTTGGTGGCCCTGCACCCTGCTTGAAGTGGTATGAAACTGCACTTGAATTCGGTGGCCTTGCAGCCTACTTGAAGTGGTTGGAAACTGCACTTGAATTCGGTGGCCTTGCACCCTGCTTGAAGTGGTCAGAAACTGCACTTGAATTTGGTGGCCTTGCACCCTGCTTGAAGTGGTAGGAAACTGCATTTGAATCGGTGGCCTTGCACCCTGCTTGAAATGGTAGGAAACTGCATTTGAATTTGGTTGCCTTGCACCCTGCTTTAAATGGAATTTCAAGGAATAGCCATGAGTCAACTGCTAGCCCACCAGCCGTTAGTGAGCTGCCAGTACATCAGGCTTGAGTGACTAAGCTGCCACCCCAAGAATCCATTTGGCCCACAATGTCCATACTAACCAGTCCCTTCAGCCCACAGTACCCATACATTCAATCTACATATAGATTGGGTGAATCAAATTGGCAGGGGTGCTGAGGAAGAGGATTTCTTGGAATGTATATTGGAATGATAGTTATCTAAACCAACATGTAGAGGAACCAACGAGAGAGCAGGCTATTGTAGACTGGGTATTGAGTAATGAGGAAGGGTTAGTTAGCAGTCTTGTTGTGCGTGCCCCCTTGGGCAAGAGTGACCATAATATGGTTGAGTTCTTCATTAGGATGGAGAGTGACATTGTTAATTCAGAAACAATGGTTCTGAACTTAAAGAAAGGTAACTTTGAGGGTATGAGACGTGAATTGGCCAAGATTGACTGGCAATTAGTTCTAAAAGGGTTGACGGTGGATATGCAATGGAAGGCATTTAAAGACTGCATGGATGAACTACAAAAATTGTTCATCCCAGTTTGGCAAAAGAATAAATCAAGGAAGGTAGTGCATCCGGGGCTTAATTAGGAAAGGGAAAATAGATTATGAAAGAAAACTGGCAGGGAACATAAAAACTGACTGCAAAAGTTTTTATAGATATGTGAAGAGAAAGAGATTAGTTAAAACAAATGTAGGTCCCTTGCAGTCAGAAACAGGTGAATTGATCATGGGGAACAAGGATATGGCGGACCAATTGAATAACTACTTTGGTTCCGTCTTCACTAAGGAAGACATAAATAATCTGCCGGAAATAGCAGGGGACCGGGGGTCAAAGGAGATGGAGGAACTGAGTGAAATCCAGGTTAGTCGGGAAGTGGTGTTGGGTAAATTGAATGGATTAAAGGCCAATAAATCACCAGGGCCAGATAGGCTGCATCCCAGAGTACTTAAGGAAGTAGCTCCAGAAATAGTGGATGCATTAGTGATAATTTTTCAAAACTCTTTAGATTCTGGAGTAGTTCCTGAGGATTGGAGGGTAGCAAACGTAACCCCACTTTTTAAGAAGGGAGGGAGAGAGAAAACGGGGAATTACAGACCAGTTAGTCTAACATCGGTAGTGGGGAAACTGCTAGAGTCAGTTATTAAAGATGGGATAGCAGCACATTTGGAAAGTGGTGAAATCATTGGACAAAGTCAACGGGTCCCACTTAGTCTAGTATTTTCTAAAAAGGACATAAAGTGTTGGAGTAACTCATCAGGTCAGACAGCATCTGTGGAGAACATGGAAAGGTGATGTTGGGACCCTTCTTCACTCGAACTTCGGTTTGAACAAGGGTCCCGACCCAAAACGTCAACTATCCATGTGCTCCAGAGATGCTGCCTGACCCGCTGAGTTACTTTAGCACTTTGTGTCCTTGGAACTAAACCAAACATGAAGATAAACTTATTTAAGCAGCTAATGCTTAGGGACAGCAGAGAATTACCACGGATAGGAGTGAAGGGAGGTATAACTGCAACATGAAAAAAATATCTGGATAGGTATCTGAAAAGTATATTTCTCACGGCTTCTGGGAGATTGGGATAGAAGGGGAGTGGGACTGGTTGAATTGCTCTTACATAGACCCTGGAAGAACTTGATGTTTCTCACCATTCTGTAATTTTGTTCTGCACAATGTTGCACTGACTCACTCTGGTAAACTGGGAGCAAGCCTCCAGGTGGATGACTACACATCTAGTAAAGCTAGTAAACTCGCTGCCAAAGATCTGTGTTACACCAAAAATGCAACTTCTTTGTTTTACTTGTCAGAGGTTATGTGAGAAAGGAATTGTTAAATGCTCATTATATATTTAAAATATGTTACTTAGTTTAATTTTCTTCTAAGATCTTAAAATTCCTAAAAGATGGGATTTCTAGAAATTTGGCAAAATACAGGAACTCAAAGTGACAATAAACAAGACTGTTCAATCAGAATTCATACCTGACCACTGCTGTAAACCTGGATGTTCATGACATAGGCAAGTTCCACCACTGTAAAAACATTATTCCTAAGGCTCAAAATAGGTCCAAAAATATATTTTGTTCCATTTATAAACAAGTAAATTTATACCTAAAGGTAAAAGTAAATTTTCAAATGTTCTTCTTTGCACTATTTTTAAACAAGAACCACACCTTTTGACATTGATCTGTTCAGATCAGCACAGCCACAGTAAGAGAAGTTCAGAGATTACCACTTAGACTAGATTACTCTCATAAAAGCAAACACACTGTGAACATCCACAATACCATTAAACACAACCATTTGTCTGCTTAATGCAAATTACCAGTTTACTCTTTGCAATGTACATTTCTCTTCCTCTGTCCCCACATGTAATAACTGAATACAAACTGACTGCATGAGATACATTTTCTTATAAGGATGAATCAAAAGGACAGGACAAATTCTTAGCTTGTAGACTAAAATGTATTGTGGTCATTATTTGCAATTTTGATTAGACTCAGGATTGTTTAGGGAAGTGACGTGTATGCTGATGAAATTTTGCAGTAAAGCTTTGTGTATTTACTCTGGTGGGAGATTTGGAGAGAGGATTGATTAGGCAGATGATATTAATTGTCACTTAAGGGGTTACGTTATAAAACATTCTGAAATGGCGAAGCAGACAGTTTATATATCTAGGAAAGAGTAAGCAAAAAAGGAATATTTGGAAATCACTGCTCTCGGCTCCAATAGGTTTGAATTCAGTTCCTTCATGTCTAAAAAGATTGAATTATTATTAACCTTTTTTATCCTTTTCAACTGATATTTAAGTACTATGTCACAGATTTAGATTGAAGCAGTTTTGCCTTTGCTGAACTATAATTGGTAACGTTAGCCATTGTCCCAAATTAGATAACCAATAGTTGAGTTGAGTTTAGTCTATTGTCACGTGTGCCAAGGTACAGTGAAAAACTTTTGTTGCATGCTAACCAGACTGCAGAAAGACAATACATGAAAATTGAGCCATCCACAGTGTACAAGTACATGATAAAGGGAAAAATGTGAATAACGTTTAGTGCAAGATAAAGTAATTGTTTATTAAAGTGACTGATTGAACAGTCACTTTAATAAACAATATTGTCCAAATTAATTGTGGTTATTTAAATAGCACTCTTAAAATGTTTTAGGTTCAATAATTTCTTCTTGTTGTAGGGAAAAAAATCAATAGAAAAGAATCATTTGATTCCTCCAAGCGTGCATATAAGAATGTATTTACAAACGCTGATGGATTTACGAGCCCAGACTTTTAATCACACCATGCAAATTGTGAAAACTCTTGTTTACTTATCCTTGAGTTCCATCAGAATGTATCCTCAGATTTATGAACTGAAAGGTAAAAATGTGCCAAATTTTTACTTTGGATGCCTCATGTTGCTAGGATATTGACTTTGGGCACATATGGGCTCAGTAAGCTACTCTCACAGGACTGACATCCAGTACTCTCTTGACTTTGTGCGAACATAAATTGCAGGAGTGATATTACAACCATATGGTATTGTCAGAATTGACCCCAGAGCAAAGATGCTTGCCATCTCAGATGCTCAGCACACTCTATCCTGATGAATGCCACTGTCATGTTCATGAAACTGACCACTAACTCCATGCTGAATATAATCATAATAATAATAATAATGGATGGGATTTATATAGCACCTTTCTAATACTCAAGGCGCTTTACATCGCATTATTCATTCACTCCTCAGTCACACTCGGTGGTGGTGAGCTACTTCTGTAGCCACAGCTGCCCTGGGGCAGACTGACGGAAGCGTGGCTGCTAATCTGCGCCTACGGCCCCTCCGACCACCACCAATCACTCACACACATTCACACACATTCACACGCAGGCAAAGGTGGGTGAAGTATCTTGCCCAAGGACACAACGACAGTATGCACTCCAAGCGGGATTCGAACCGGCTACCTTCCGGTTGCCAGCTGAACACTTAGCCCATTGCGCCATCTGTCGTCCTTCGGCCTCCGTGTATGTATTAGAGGATTTTGAAAAGATATAGAGCTTGCATTTCTTCTTCATCTTTTATGTCCTGAGGATGTCGGCAGAAGGCTTACACCTTTGAGATACTAATGGAAAAGCAGAGAACAGAGTCGCTCAGGAAACATATAATGATTAAATAATTTCTTTTTATGATATTGACCAAAAATATAGGTCAGAGCACTGCGTTGAATTCACCTCCTTCTTTCCAGGATAATGCTGTTGGATCATTAGATGGAGGAACCAGATGAGAAGAGAATTGAACATTTAACAGATGGCATCTCCAAAAATGCAGGATGTTCTTCGTCCCGCCAATATAGATTATGTAGAAAGACTTTATAAAGTGGAGCCTGAATGCCCATCTTCAACACCACAGAAGACAGGGAGATAGTAATTCTTCCTGAGTTGCATTAGCAAAAATTGTTGTAGACACAAAATGCTTAAGTAACCCAGTGGAACAGGCAGCATCTCTGCATAGAAGGAATATGTGATGTTTGGGTTGAGACCCTTCTTCAGAAGCAATGCAACTTCAGAAGAAGGGTCTCGACCCAAAACGTCACCCATTCCTTCTATCCAGAGATGCTGCCTGTTCCGCTGAATTACTCCAGCATTTTGCATCTATCTTCAGTGTAAACCGGCATCTGGAGTTCCTGCCGACACATTAGCAAAAAGTGTTGTTCAGTTACCTACATGCATACTCCTTCTTTGAACCAAATTTTAGGAAATAACAACAATACAAACATTCATAGAATGATACAGCATGGACACAGGCCCTTCAGCTCAACTCAACCAAAATGCCCCATTCTAATTGTATTGTATTGTATTGTATTGTATTATATTTTAATGACCACACAGCCAAGCTGGTGGAATTTTTGGGTTGTCAGCAGCGATACACTAATAAAGAACACACAACCACAATTTTAAAAATGTAACACTGTGGTGGAAGGCACAAAAATTTGGCCAATCCTCCTCCATTTCCCCTCCGTGGACAGGACCAGAGTCCAGAGTCAGACCAGGATCGGCTCTTCCTCACCGGAGACCGCGGCTTTAAGTTGTTGTAGGCCGCAGGCCGGCTGTCGAGATTTAAAGTCTCCGCTGCAGCCAGAAGCACCGTAGACTGCAGGGCCGGCGGTCGAATCTCCCCTGCAGGGGTGTTGGTAAGTCCATGCCGGCCCCGCGGTAGAAGTTAGCCGCGGGCCGGCAGTGATGGCTTCTTCTTCTTCCCCCGGGTCCCCCACGAGGGATCCCGGGCTGTAGACGCCGCACCAGCTGGAGCTCTGCAGACCGCGACTTCAGGCTGCGACTTCAGGCTGCCGGCTGCCCCGGGCCAGCGAAACGGAGCGCTCCCCTCCAGCGAGCCCCAGCGAGGGCTCACCCGCTCCACGCCGAGAGTCCACGCTGCGCCTGCCGCTGAAGCCCCGGGCGCGTCTCCGGGAAAGGCCGCGCCGATCCTTGATGTTAGGCCACGGGGGAGGCGACCTGGAAAAAGTCGCCTCTCCATGGAGGAGGCGACCGAATCGATTTCCCCCTTACCCCCCCACACCACCCCTCACACAAGACACACAAAGAAACACACCATACATACTTTAAAACATACTAAAAAATAAGAAAAAGTTGAAAAAACTGACGCGCTGCTGACATGGCCGCTGCCCAGAGCAGCGCCCCCTCCCGATCCCATTTGTCCGTGTTTGGCCCATATCGATTTAAACCTTTCATAGAAACATAGAAAATAGGTGCAGGATGAGGCCATTCGGCCCTTTGAGCCAGCACCTCCATTCATTGTGATCATGGCTGATCATCCCCAATCAATAACCCATGCCTGCCTTCTCCCCATATCCCTTGATTCCACTAGCCCCTAGAGCTCTATCTAACTCTCTCTTAAATCCATCCAGTGATTTGGCCTCCACTGCCCACTGTGGCAGGGAATTCCACAAATTCACAACTCTCTGGGTGAAAAAGCTTTTTCTCACCTCAATCTTAAATGGGCTCCCCTTTATTCTAAGACTGTGGCCCCTGGTTCTGGACTCGCCCAACATTGGGAACATTTTTCCTGCATCTAGCTTGTCCAGTCCTTTTATAATTTTATATGTTTGTATAAGATATCCTCTCATCCTTCTAAACTCCAGTGAATACAAGCCTAGTCTTTTCAATCTTTCCTCATATGAGTCCCGCCATCCCAGAGATCAATCTCGTGAACCTACGCTGCACTGCCTCAATCACAAGGATGTCCTTCCTCAAATTAGGAGACCAAAACTGTACACAATACTCCAGATGTGGTCTTTCCTATCCATGTACCTGTCCAAATGTCTTTTAAATGTTGTTATCAAACTTGCCTAATTTACTTCCTCTGGCAGCTCGTTTCATATACCCATCACCTTCTGTGTGAGAAAGTTGCACCTCAGGTTCCTATTAAATCTATCCCCTCTCACCTCACTCAACTATATTGCACATATAATACCTGTGTCTGAGAACAAATTTCTGCCTACAATGTACACAACCAAACGCTGGATAAAATAGTAAGATTAAACGAGAACTTACCAGTTTGAAGTTTGATCTGTATTTTATGAGGAGTTACGATGAGGGATTACGTGAAGAGCCCGTCCAGCACGCATGCGTGACATTCTTCAAAGCAGCGGTGTGGAATCACAGGAAACACAATAATTGAAATAAACACAGTAAAGAAAAGGAGAACTAAGATACCAGTTGATCTATAATTGAGGGTGGGAGCGGAGGGCACGTAATCCCTCATCGTAACTCCTCATAAAATACAGATCAAACTTCAAACTGGTAAGTTCTCGTTTAATCTTACTATTTTTCTTCGGAGTCACGTGAGTGACTACGTGAAGATTTTAAAGCTCTGTGATTTCAAACCGTGTAACAGTTCATACTTCACTCGCTGCCGAAGTCATTCAAGGGAGGAAGTATGTTATCGTAATCAACCATAATCTGTTTGTAAACAATAATGGTATCTATTAAACAATAACAAAAGACAAAATGCTCCCCCGGGCTTAAATTATATATTTTTGCAGATTTTAAACTCTTTCTGCAAATAACACAGGTTCTGCTAGCGGCTTGTGGTAGAACGTTTGGAACGTTTTCTCCATGTTCATTCTTTTAGCCGCCGATGTGGATGCTGCCCTGGTGGAGTGAGATGTATATACATCAGTATCTACTCCAGCAGCTCTCAGTACCTGCTTGAGCCATCTCGAGATGGTTTGGCTCGACACCCAACCATGAGGTTTCTTGTGGCTGACCCATAAGGCTTTTTTTTTTTTTTTCTTTTTTTTTCTTTTTTCTCCCTCTTGAATCTCTTGTTGTGTTGATGTAAGTGAATAAGTGAGTCATGACACACAACCGTAGGTCAGGTGGGTATGCCCGGAAATCCATAACTAGGACTCAAGTTCCTGGCTTGCTCTGCTTTAGCAGCTCCTGAATGGTGAATGAGACCCGGTCTGGTGTTATAACCATGTTGTCCAGTCGCAGTAAGTGGAGGGACTGGACTCTTTCTGCTGAGACTAGTGGCATCAGCATGACCGTTTTCAGGGTTAGCTTTTCCAGGGTGAGAGACCTGGCTGGGGACCATCCCCTTAGGTATGTCAGGAGCACACTGACACCCCAGATTTGGGTATACCTAGGTCTAAGAGGGTTGGAGTTGACGATATTCCTCATGAGTTTGATCACCAGCGGGTGAGACCCTATGGCCTGTTGTCCTGGCACCTGTTTTAAGTAGGCTGACAGCGCACGTCTGGCAGTATTGATGGCGCTGTAGCTCAATCCTTCATTATGGTGAAGGCCCCCCCAGGAACTCCAGTACATTGGTTATATTTGCAGATGAGTACGTTGTCCCAGTAGTCGAGCAGTATCTTTCCCACGTCCTGATGCTCGATAGGTATTGTTTCCTGGTGGACATACGGTGTCATCATGTTGATGGTCCTGTCAGACAATCCCAGTCCCAGCAGTGGTCTTTTGATAATCTGCAACCCAGTAGTTTAATTTTGTCATGGCATGGATGACTTATGCCTGATACAGGGTGCGTCAATAGGTCTGGGCTACTGGGAAAGGTCATAGGAGTTTCGATGACCATGTCGAGGACCACTGGGAACCATGGCTGTGTAGGCCAGTTGATACTATCAAAATACCTGAAGCAGAGTCCATCTGTATTTTGCGTAGTACCCTAGATTAAGGCAGAAGGGGGGAAAAGCATAGAAGAAATAGGTCCCCCAGTTCAGCGCGAATGCATCTATCGCTGCTGCCTCAGGGTGTGGTTCCCAAGGGACATACATTGGTACGTGGTGATTTAGTCTGGATGCAAAGAGATCGATATCTGGTGTGCCATATTGGTTTGTAATTTTAGCAAAAGCTCTAGGATTTAACATCCATTCGGTGTTTATCATTGAATTTGCGTGACCTGGCACTGTATTTAGCTTACCTGGTAGGTAAGTTGCTGATAGCCAAATATGTCTATCGACCCACCATTACCAGATTGTGTTGACCCAATTGTCACATGATATCGATTTTATTCCGCCCATATGGTTAATATAGGCCACCACTGTGATATTATCAATTTGTAAATGAACATGCAAGTTGTGCATATTCCTAGAATATGCTTTTAAACCATAAAACGCACCCAACATTTCCAAATAATTTATGCCCAGTGTTTGTAGTAAAGATGAGTCTAGGTTAGTCCATCTACCACCTGTGCTGGATATGGTATTAGTTGCTCCCCAGCCTTGAGCACTGGCATCTGTTTGTATAATTAATGTTGGGTTATTGATGATGATAGGGCTGGAACTATGCCAAATGTGTTATATCCACCATTGTAACTCTGATATTGCTTCAATGGATAGTTTCATGGTTCGGTCAAAGTGACCTGCATGTCGTTTCAACGCCTGTACTTTTGCCCTTTGTAGGTGCTGATAGTGCAGGGGTCCAAATTGTGTAGCTAGAAATGCTGCTACCACTTTGCCAATTACTCTTGCCACTTGTCAGATGGTTGGTCGATTGCTTACCATTAAATTGTTGCACGTCTGTGCCAATTCTGCTGCTTTGCCTTTTGGCAACGTTACAGACATGTGGATTGAGTTAATTATGAATCCCAGATAGTCCATAGTTGTGGATGGCGTCAACTTAGATTTATCTGGATGTATGACAAAAACCCAGGGTTTCAAACAATTGTTTGGTAGCTAATACAGCTGATTTAGCCAACTCCATGGTTTTGCCTACTATTAGGATATCATCAAGCTATGCCATGACAATATGTCTTTGTTTTCTTAATTTTGCCAAGGCTGGTTTTAATATCTTGGTAAATAGTCTAGGGCTGGTGTCAACCCATTAGGCAACGCTTTATACTGCCATAGTTGCCCCATCCAGGCAAATTTCAGGTATCTGCGATGACCCTTGTGAATGGGTACTGAATAGTATGCATCTTTTAAATCAATGCTTGCCATAAAGTATCCTTTGGAAATCAGTTGTTTAGCGGTTACAAATGTTTCCATTTTGAAATGTACATACTTAAGAAAGGTATTTAGTGAGGTTAAGTCAATGATGATGCGGCATCCACCATCTTTTTTGCTTTTGGTAAATATATTTGAGACAAATTCCAAAGGTTCATGTTTGGATTTCTCAATGACATCCTTTGTAAGTAACCTCACCAGTTCTGCTTGAGCCTCTAGTTCTCTTTGACTGAGAGGGTAAAGACCCTTTGGGGTACATGCTGAACTGGTGGCATGTTTTCTTGAATGAACTCTATTTTGTATCCCCGAATACTGTTAAGTATATAACTATCATTCGTGAGACACCTCCTGTTAGTACAGTTCCCCCATTTACATGCTGGTAGGAACCAGACCCACCTACCTCCATAGTTATGGTAGTGTTCCTTTCTTCCGTTTGTTCATCCGTCGTTATACTGCTGGATGTACTGCTGATGTACTGCTGATTGGGGGTGGCGCATTTTCCATGGGGTCCGCTCTGGGCCCTGGCCTAAAATGGCTTTCGGGGATAGTATGCGGACCCCGAGCTTTCACCAGTTCAATAAATTTGACCTTGACTGGTGGACGCGGTGGGGTACTGCCGTCTGGTTTTTTGTGTGGGTCTGCTCGTTCCGGGGTCTGCCCTCATGAGGCCAAATGCTTTGGACTCTTCCTCCAGGTCTTTCACTTGTCCTTCCAAATAACAGGATCTGCGGCTCTGAGGCCGGTGTTTTACACAGTCCTGCAAACCTGGGATTGAGGGCAGGTCTTATTCTCTCCTTGCGGAGGTTGTTTATCTCATATTGGGTGTTGCACAGCAGAGCCAGAGTGTCTGGCTGGTTTGTGGTCATATCCACCCCATCCACGGAACGAGCATAGGCTGATATCCCTGTCGTCAGGAGCTTGAGGACTTTAGCTCCTGGTTCCGGATACTCTGTCCCATATACCCCCCCCCAGATTTGGCTGTTAACAGCCGGTACATTGAGCGAACTGCAGTTTTCCAGCTCTAGTGCCTCATTAAGTACCTGTCTTGTAGGGGTTTGAGGGACAGGTGGTTAATGCTGGCCGCCAGTTTTGGCTGCAACGGCCGCCCTGCTCGTGGTGTAACCACGTAGCGAATCTCCACACCCAGCAGCTCTTCCTGATCCTGTACCCCAAGCGTACTCCCAACATCTTCAGCCAATGACCCCTGTTCCTGACCAGCCCAGCCCTGGTCGCCAACGCTGCCCTGCTTTGAGGGGAAAGCGATGGCCAGTGCATTGTAGAGCACTGCTGTGGGAGTGCCTGATCCCCCTGGCGAGACTGCTCCAGCTCCCGAAGCAAGTCTCGCTGGAGCATTTGCTCCATGAGCCTTTCCATTCGGCTCAGGCAGCTAGTTCTGCCGCTCTAAGGCGGACCCTCCTCATCGGAGTCAGACATAACCGGCCGGTTTGTTTTTTGTCTTACTTTTCCTCCAGCCCGCTGCCGCTCATCAGGCTGCGCTAGCAGTACTGGGCTCGGCTCGGTCTCGATGAGGGTGGACCGCAGCATATGCGGTCCAGGTGCCGCCTCTCGCCCCCCACTGATGGAACACTCCCGTTCTGTTGGAGTCGAACGGGGGGCGGTTTTCTTCCTTTGCCGTGCTGCTCATTTTCCCAGTTCCCCTGGAATACAGAGCAGAGCACAGCTTGCTGATTACGACCTCAGAGTAAGACTTACCTGATGGTCCGCTGTTTATTTTCCACCGACGTGTAGCGGGAGCGCCTGTACTCCCGGTCGTCGCTGTTGCACTGCGTGAACGCTAATGTCGCGCATGCGTGCTGGACGGGCTCTTCACGTAGTCACTCACGTGACTCCGAAGTAAAATTACGGTAGACACAGCATTGTTAATAATTCATAGTTTATTAGGTAGCTCTACCTTATATTTTGGGTTTGTTTCTCTTGCAAATACATGGTGGTGTAGGACATCGACAATATCGCCTGGCTAGGTCAACCTCTGCAACACTGACCTAGTGCCGACAACAGGACAAAGGGCCTTTATGGCCAAGCTAAAACTCTGCATTTTTAACAAATTTGGACTTCAATCATACAAAAACCATGAAATAATTTTTCTTACAAACAGTTCAGTAGAGTACTCCCAAACCTCCACTAGCAAGGGTGCAGAAATACTGTACTAGTCTACTGAGCCCACATGCGCCATTTTCAAAGTCCACATTCCAGTTATGCTGATGCTTGTTCCACACAAGTTTCAGGCTGTTGTGGGCCTCCAGCCATCTTCTACCTTGTTCGCCACGTCACTCTCCTCACCCATCCACCTTTGTTCCCCAGAAGCGCAGCACCATGATGGCACGGTAAACCAGACTCCGGTTCACTGTCCTCTCCTACTGGCCTTCGTCGTTCTCACTGGCTCCCTCCTCCCAGTTTCTGGTCTTCGGGGTTGAGCAGGGGCTGGCTTGGCAGGCTCCAGCTTCCAGGCTAGCGGTTCACCGGGTCCATTGAGCAGGTGACCAGCTCAGTGGGCTTCCCCTGAAGCCGCTATCTGCCAGGTCTTCTGGTCAGCCGCGGGGACCTACTCGGTGGGCTCCCCCTGAAGTCACGATCTGCTGGTCCGGGTCTTGAGTTCGGCCGCGCAAGGGCTGAAGCCTCCCAGGATCCTTCACCTGTGCCCGTATAGCCGTGCCTATTTATAGTAAGATTTTTACTGTATGTAAAAAAGGAATTTTATTGTATTTAGATATATGTGACAATAAATTATAATTGAACCAACTGTACCCAGTTACTGGTGCACTCCACATACTTCTTGGCAATGAAATACATGCTGAGTAATTAATAAGTATGATGTAATTATCGAATTAATAACATTCTCATCTTGTTGTTTGTTTGTATGCGTGTGAAGATGTGTGTGAATGTATGTGATCCTGAAACTACGCCAAAATGGTACATGATACAATTTTTGGCCCACCTTACTCACCATTGTCCTGTGGTGTGCTGTATCAAGTTTTGTTCAGATTTATGGTATATTTTACAAGTTATTCACATTTTAAACTTTACAAAAAACATTTTGACAAAAATCACTTGCATCTGCACTGCCCGTTAGCAACTTATGACGTCACAATGGGATCCCGAATCTCATTTACATTAAAAAATTGAATTTTTCACAAAAAAAATCGTTTAATTTAAATTCTTCCATTTTCATTCACAATGACGTCACAATGGGATCGCGAATCTCATTTACATTTTAAAAATCCCAATTTTAAAAAAACCTCTGTTTTAATCAAATTTTTGGGGGGAGGTTTCATTTACAAAAAAAACGCGGAAAAAAAATATTATTTTTTTTTAATCGCGATTTTCATTGTGGGGGGGTTGGGATGTGGGGAGGTTTCATTTGAAATAAACATCGCAAATTTCATAGTGGGGCGGTGGGATAAGGGGAGGTTTAATTGGAAAATAAACATCGCGATTTTCATTGTGGGGGGTGGGATTGGGGGGAGGTTTCCATTTACATAATTAATCACTGAAAAATCTCCCTTTTCAAAAAAAACTGTGATTTTCATTGTGGGGGTGGGATAGAGTGGAGGTTTCCATTCACATAAAAAAATCGCGGAAAAAAAACAAAATAAAAAAAACAAATTCATTGTAGGGGATGGGATAGCGGGGAGGTTTAATTTCGAGAAGAAAACTCCCATTTACTTTTAAAAATCACAAAACAAAATCAATTAAAAAAAAAATCGCCATTTTCATTGTGGGGTTGGGATAGACAACAGACAATAGACAATAGATAATAGATGCAGGAGTAGGCCATTCTGCTCTTCGAGCCAGCACCGCCATTCAATGTGATCATGGCTGATCATCCCCAATCAGTACCCCGTTCCTGCCTGCTCCCCATATCCTCTGACTCCATTATCTTTAAGAGCCCTATTTAGCTCTCTCTTGAAAGTATCCAGAGAACCGGCCTCCACCGCCCTATGAGGCAGAGAATTCCACAGACTCATAACTCTCTGTGTGAAAAAGTGGTTCCTCGTCTCCGTTCTAAATGGCTTACTCCTTATTCATAAAAACTGTGACTCCCTCGATCATTTGAAAAAAACATCGCGATTTTCATTGACTGAGATAGGGGAAAGGGGAGGGAGAGGTGAGGGATGAAGTGTGGGAGGGGAGGAGGTTAGGTTAGGTTAAGTCTGTTAGACAGTCTGTTAGGTTAGACAACCACACCTCTTCAACCTTCACCCTAAACACCGGCGTTCCACAGGGCTGTGTGCTGAGCCCTCTCTTCTACTCCCTCTTCACCTACGACTGCACACCTGTACATGGAACTAACACCATCATCAAGTATGCAGATGATACAACGGTGATTGGCCTCATCAGTGACAATGATGAGTCGGCCTCTATGGGGGATCAGTATGGGATGAATGAGGGGATCAGTACAGGATGCATGAGGGGATCAGTACAGGATGAATGGCAGATCAGTAAAAGATGAATGGGTAGATCACTACAGGATGGATGGGGGGATCAGTGCAGGATGAATGGGGGGAGAAGTGCAGGATGGATGGGAGGATCAGTGCAGTATGAATGGGGGGAGAAGTGCAGGATGGATGGGAAGGGGGGTCAGTACAGGATGAATTGGGGGACCAGTGTAGGATGGATGGGGGGGGGGGTGGCAGGAGAATCAATGCGAGGTGGGTAGGGTGATGAACAGATTGGGGGGAGGGGGAGGTAGATGGGGAGGGGAGCACAGGGGATGTCAGTGAGGACTGAATAGAGGAGGGAATGGGGATCAGTGCAGGATGGAGAGGAGGGGTCCCAGGATAAGAGGGGTGGAGGGGGGCGTACAAGAGAGAGAGAGAGAGAGAGAGGGCGCAAGGGGCAGAGGAGGTGGGGAGGAAGGAAGGTCAGCGCTCCTCGGACAACATCGCCCCGCCGCCTTTGCCGTCCCTGTCCAACGCTAAAGTGCCGCCACCAAAGGGGGTGGCGGTTGGGAACTCCTCGCCACCGCCTCCAACTCCTCGCCTCCGCCAGCCAACAGGAAGGTGGGGGCCGAGCGGTGCAGCTCAAAGATCCTATAGCTATAGGATCTTTGGTGCAGCTGCTTCAGACGGCGGAAGGAGGCCTCCGCTTCCCTCTCCCCCTCCCTCCTCCCGGCCTCGGCGTGCGAGAGGGGTTGTTTTGAAAGCGCCGTTAACGGATTTGCAGGCAGCGGCTGTTATCAGGGCGATAGCGGCCGCTGCTTGCAAATCCACCAACGGCGCTTTCAAAACAACCCCTCTCGCACGCCTAGGCCGGGAGGAGGGGGAGATGGAGGGAGGGAGAGGGAGGCCTCCTTCCGCCGGGCGGGGTGCGGGAGGAGGAGGCGGTGGAGCCGCTGTCGCGGCCGCTGCTGCCGCTGTTGCTGCTGTTCGGGCCCGTCATTCGCTCCGACCCTTCGTCACCCCGCACCTAGTATCTTTGCCTCCGCACAGCCGCCGCCGACACGAAACGTCACGTTCCTATTCGCCAGAGATGCTGCATGACCCGCGGAGTTACTCCAGTTTTTTGTGTCTATCGGTATAAACCAGTATTTGCGTGCCAAGCTGGGCAAAATGACTTGGTGTTTAGGTTGTCCGGCGGCACTTTGGGTGGTCAATGGCACCTGGGCAACCGCTAATTTCGAGCCCTGTATTAATTAAGATATTTATCACCCTTCAAAGAAAATCCTCTATTCTTGATAGGGTTAGGGCTAGGCCTAGGGTTAGGTCTAGGGCTAGGGTTAGGGTTAGGTTTAGGGTTAGGGTTAGGGATAGGGTTAGGGTTAGGGCTCGGGCTAGGGTTAGGGTTAGGGCTAGGGTTAGGGTTAGGGCAAGGGTCAGGGTTAGCGTTAGGGTTAGGGTTAGCGTTAGGAAGAAAAGATAAGCTGGAGGAGCTGGAGATGGAGCTAGATGGAGATCGGAGGTTAAGTTACTGAGGTGCTCATGACAGGTATGGTGGCCCAAGCCTTTCGCCCAGCATGGCCTCGCCGGAAGGCCATGCCTGGCCATATCGTTTGGACGAATCACCCTTTAGTCATCTCTGTCACGCGGCACTTCAGCAAGTTTCGGAGACTGTCAGATGTGTGCTCAGACAAGATCCGCATGTGGTGGAGTTTCATGTACGATTACAGCAACATGGAAGGAAACAGTATAAAGATGGATTGAATTGATTCTAAAAAGCAGCCTCAGCCTTATGGAAATATAGAGACAGCATCGGATGGCAGCAAATAGCCAATTAATTTTAAGACTTAGAAACATAGAAAAATAGATGCAGGAGTTGTCCATTCGACCCTTCGAGCCAGCACCGCCATTCAATATGATCATGGCTGATCGTCTAAAATCAGTAGCCCGTTCCTGTTTTTTCCCCATATCCGTTAATTAATTTAGCCCAAAGAGCTAAATCTATCTCTCGCTCTTGAAGACATCCAGTGAATTGGCCTCCACTGCCTTCTGTGGCAGAGAATTCCACAGATTCACAACTCTCTGGGTGAAGAAGTTTTTCCTCTTCTCAGTCCTAAATGGCCTACCCCTTATTCTTAAACTGTGACCCCTGGATCTGGACTCCTCTAACATTGGGAACATTTTTCCTGCATCTAGCCTGTCCAATCCATTAAGAATTTTACATGTTTCTATAAGATCCCCTCACATCCTTCTAAATTCCTGTGAATACAAGCCCAGTCAACCCATTCTTTCATCAAATGTCAGTCCCGCCATCCCGGGAATTAACCTGGTGAACCTACGCTGCATTCCCTCAATAGCAATAATGTCCTTCCTCAAATTGGGAGACCAATATTGCAGACAATACTCCAGGTGCGGTCTCACCAGGGCCCTGTACAACTGCAGTAGGACCTTCTTGCTCCTAAACTCAAATCCTCTCTTCACTGCCTGCTGTACCTGCACGCTTCCTTTCATGTACAATGATGTACAAGCATACCTAGGTCCCGTTGCACCTCACTTTCTCCTGATCTGACACCATTCAGATAATAATCTGCGTTCCTGTTCTTGTCACCAAAGTGGATAACCTCACATATCCACATTATACTGCATCTGCCATGCATCTGCCCACTCATCCAAGCTATCCAAATCACTCATAGCATCCTCATCACAGCTCACACTACCACCCAGCTTTGTGTCATCCGCAAACTTGGTGATGTCACATTTAATTCCCTCGTCTAAATCATTAATATATATTGTAAATAACTGAGGTCGAAGCACCAAGCCTTGCGGCACCCCACTAGTCACTGGCAGCCATTCTGAAAAGGACCGGTTAATTCCTACTCTTTGCTTCCTGTCTGCCAACCAGTTCTCTATCCATGTCAATACCCTATCCCCAATACCATGTGCTCTAATTTTGCACACTAATCTCTTGTGTGGGACCTTGTCAAAGGCTTTTTGAAAGTCCAGATACACCTAATCCACTGGCTCTCCCTTATCCATTCTACTTGTTACATCCTCAAAAAATTCCAAAAGATTAGTCAACCATGATTTCCTCTTCATAAATCCATGCTGACTTTCATATCCAAGCCACTGCTTTCCAAATGCACTGCTAAAACGTCTTTAATAATCGACTCTAGCATCTTCCCCACTACCGATGTGAGGCTAACTGGTCTATAATTCACCGTTTTCTCACTCCTTTCTTAAAAAGTGGAGTTACATTGGCTAACCTCCAGTCCACAGGAACTGATCCAGAGTCGGGAGAACATTGGAAAATGATCACCAATGCATCCACGATTTCTAGGGCCACCTCCTCGAGTACTCTGGGATGCAGACCATCAGGCCCTGGGGATTTATCTGCCTTCAGTCCCAACAATTTACTTAACACCATTTTCTGACTAATGTGGATTCCCTTCAGTTCCTCCCTCCCACTAGATCCTCAGTCCCCTAGTATTTTCGGGAGATTGTTTGTTGCTTCCTAAGTGAAGACAGAACCAAAGCACTCGTTTAACTGTTTTGCCATTTCCTTTTTCCCCAATATAAATTCACCTGTCTCTGACTGTAAGGGACCTACATTCGTCTTCACTAATCTTTTCCTTCTTACATACCTAAAGAAACTTTTACAGTCAGTTTTTATATTCCCTGCAAGCTTTCTTTCATGCTCTTTTTCCCCCCTCTTCATTAACCCCTTTGTCCTCCTCTGTTGAGTTCTAAATTTCTCCCAGTCCCTGAAGTTTGCTGCTTCCTCTGGCCAATTTATATGCCTTTTCCTTGGATTTAACTCTGTAGATTGGTTAATGCATGTGAACCAATCAAAGTAGAATAGCATCACTAACCCCACCTTACTGTATGTTTTATACTAACATCCAATTCCTACACTGGTCAGTCTTGGAAGCGGTCACGATGAACTAACAACTAACGACCTGCTGTATCGTTATAATATGGGTACTGATTAAAGATGATCTTGAACTTCAGATTGTGGAAATTACTTATTTACATGGTGTCAGAAAGCTTGGAGTAACCCACTGCGTCCGTTTACCGGTTATTATTTCTGTTTATCAGTTTTTTTTATCTTGTTTCACTATGGCTCAATCATGCAGAAAGCCTGCACAGCTTATCTTTGATTCCGACATCGGCGAGCGATGGCGGCTCTTTGAGATTGATTACGGACACTACATCAATATCGTCCACTGAAATGAACCAGACGCTGTCAAGGCTTCCCTCCTACTTAACCTTGCGGGACCCGAGGCCATGATGAGAGCTCGGACTTTTCAATACGCACCAGCTGTCCAAGACCGACAACAACCAGGTAATTGTGCCTGCCGAGTCTATGCATGACCCTAATGTTTTTACTGCGTAAATTCCGTGAGATGTGCGACCTAACCATCGAACCACATTTTAGAAAGAGCCAAATTCTTCGCGAGACACCAGCTTCCTGATGAGCCGGTAGAGAGATTTATTTGTGATTTACGATACATGGCTCAGAGGTGCCGATTCAAAACCATGACAAATGAGCTGATAAGGGATAAACTAGTTTCTGGGATGAATGATCAGAAGCTAAGGACTGAGTTACTGCGGAATCCTGATTTAACCCTTGAGCAGGCTACACATGCCTGTCGTATGTCTGAGTTTGTCGCTCCATTAAGCGAGCAGCTTGATTCCGAGAAGAAGACCATAAACCTGACGGGTTTTAAACAGACTACAAACACCGACCGATAACAGAAGATTTATGACTGAGGCCCCTCAACCGGCTAATCGGGGATTCGCCAACGAGCCCCCTCGGGAGATGTCCTAATTGTAACTACTTCCACGACAAGGGGCGAGCTACCTGTCCTGCCTACGGAAAGCCCTGCAATTACCGCAAGATTAACCATTTCGCCGCCCGCTTGCAAAGCCCCGTGGGAAAAGACCCTCTAGTTCAGTGTCTAATCTCCACCTGCTGCAACAAGACCAAACAACTCCTGCTTCTCAAGACCAGCTCGACTCTGCCCCCGAGGACAGTCCTATTAACTCGTACGGGGAGTCAACCGTGCATTCACTCCTTCACACAGCTGGTAAGATTCTCGATCCTTCCGTTCTGATGTCAATTAATAATAAATTTGTGAAGGGCAAGCTAGATACTGGTGCAAAAAGTTAACGTAATGTCTGTGCACATCTATAACAAGATAAGAAATAATGAGGCCTTGACTAAAGACAGGTTCACTCTACATGCTTACGGAGGGGAAGTTTTGTTTCCCCTGGGAAGAACCACTTTTAAATGTGTGCTGAAAAACACTATAAGGAACCTGACCTTCTATGTTTTGAATTCTGACTCTGTGACTACTGGGCATCCATGCATGCCAAGACTTAGGGCTGGTTTCCTTTGACCAGTCAGTTCACAAGCTACTGATATCTGTGGACCCGGTAAAAGAGTACCTTGATCTGTTTGATGGCAAACTAGGCAAGCTGCCTGTGACCTACAAGATATCCATTGACCTCAATGTTGATCCAGTTGTCCGCGCGACCTCACCGTGTGCCACACGCTATGAGAGACAGGATTGAGTCTGAACTAAAGAACATGGTCTCCTTAGGCGTACTAGCCGAGATCAGTGAACCCCACTGACTGGGTTTCCACTATGGGTTGCCACCCTCAAGAAGGATAAAAACGATTTGAACGCTGCCATCAGGCGTCCACATTATCCTATGAGGACTGTCGAGGACGTTGCTGCGCAGACCGGTACGACCCACCGTATTTTCAGTCCTCGACGCAAAGCTCATTTTGGCAGATACCGCTAGATGATGAGTCGTCAAACCTGACCACATTTGCCACTCCATTTGGCAGGTTTAAGTTTCTAAGAATGCCATTCGGCATTAACTCAGCCAGTGAAGTCTTCCAGAGAAACATGGAACTCCTGTTCCAGGGCCTCCCGTGTGCCATCATCGTTGACGGTATCCTGGTTTATGGCAAAGACACAGCGGAGCATGACAACAACCTAAAGCTCATCATGGACCGGGCACTTCAGATCAACCTGAAATTCAACCCTAACAAGTGCAAGTTCAGGGTTCCAGATGTCACCTATGTCGGACATGTTTTCACTTCCTGATGGTCTCAAACCAGATCCGAAAAAACTGCTGCCATCACAGAGATGCCATGCCAGCCCCCACCGACGTGTTTAGCCTGCAGCGATTCCTGGTATGGTGAACTATCTGGGAAATACCGAACCTCAGTTTATACCGAACCTCAGTGAACTGAGTTTGTCTCTGAGACAACTAACTCGAAAGGATACTACCTGGTCCTGGTTCCAGCAACACCAAAAAGCATTTGACGCTTTAAAATCGAGACTGACCAGCGCTCCCACCTTGACATTTTTCGACCTGAAGCGCCCTGTGACAGTTACCTGCGATGCCTCACGATATGGTTTAGGCGCCGCCTGCCTACAATCATCTGCCGATGGGACTTTACGTCCCGTCTTCTATGCCTCCCACACCATGGACCGTCACCGAACAGCGCTACGCGCAAATTGAGAAAGACCTGCTGGCAGTGGTCTTCGCTTGTTCTAAATTCAAGGACCTCGTCTTTGGGAATGTCTTCACAGTCGAGACAGACCACCAACCTCTGGTGACCATCCTCAACAAACACATCCACACAGCACCTGCACGTCTGCAGCGTATGATGATGCAACTCCAGCGATTTGACTTCAAAATTGTTTACAAAAAGGGACATCCTCATGGCTGACACCCCTCTCTCGCACACCACAGGCATCCAACGGACACACCCCTACGAACGGGACGAGTTTACGGTTCTCAGCATTGATTTTGTTCCCACAAAACTGCACTAACTAGCCGAACACACAGCCGCTGACGCCACCCTCCAGCTACTCTCATCCATAATCAAGAGAGGCTGGCCAGACAGGCAATCCAGCACACCACTGGAGGTGCAGCCGTTCTTCTTAGTCTGCGATGAACTGGTAATACAGGACGGCGTCATAGTTAAGGGCCACAAAGTCGTGATCCCTTCATCACTACGTGACGAATACTACAAAGAGGCACACAGCGGCCACCCAGGCACCGATGCCACGCTGGCCCCACGCACAGAATATGTTTTACTGGCCTGGCATGGCCAAGCACATACGGGACAAGACAGCCTCTTGCCCCATCTGCAACAACCTGGCGCCGCACCAACAGAGACAGCCCCTGCTGCAACAACCTCCACCAGCGCTGCCCTGGACGTCGCTGGCGGCAGACATTTTCGAGTGGCACGGTAAACATTATTTAGTCCTAGTTGACTCATTTTCTAACTGGTTTGAACTTGATTTACTTGCCTTCTATCACATCAGAGATGGTCATTCAAAAGCTACAGAAACACTTCTCCACATTCGGCGCACCTGTCCGCTTGCAGACCGACAACGGAAGACAGTTTTACCAGTCACGCCTTCAAACACTTTGCTAACCGATGGAATTTCCACCACGTCACGAGCAGCCCCGAATACCTACAAAGTAATGGGCTCGCTGAACGAGGACATCAGAAGCGCTAAACAGCTAATGGAATGCGCCCACCTAGCGAGAGTCAGATGTGTATCTCGACCTTTTAAAACCTCAGGAACATTGCTAGAGACGAGATCCTGGGCTCACCAGCCCAGCGACTGATGTCCAGGACGACAAGACCGTCCGATACCGATTGCCCAGCAGAAGCTGGTGCCACAGGTGCTGAAGCCAGCTACAATCCAGAAGCGCATTCAGGAGAAACACGACATCCAGAAACGATCTCATGACAAGTCCAGCAGACCACTTACGCCACTACTTCCGGGCCAAGTCGTTCGTTTGCAAACTACTGTGGGACATTCCCGTCTAGGTTTCGTTGTCGGCCCGTCTGAAGAACCCCGATCCTACCTTGTTGACATCGATGGCGCCCTGTACCCGTCGGAGCCGCCAACACTTGCTGGCTGTGAAGGAGCCACGTCCACCACCAGCTGATCCTTTCGCTCCACCTCTACTGTTCCAGCCGTCTGCTGCCGCGTCCACCACACCAGTTCCAGCATGTCCCTTACCCCACCACGACCGGCGGCT
>JAXLNO010004075.1:0-35236 GCA_038087875.1 Malacoraja senta | reverse complement strand
CATGGATAGGTGGTGCCTGTCCCGCTGAGTTACTCCAGCTTTTTGTGTCTATCTTCGGTTTAAAACCACCATCTGCAGATCCTTCCTACAAATGCTTGGGTGATATTTGGGTCGGGACCTCGAAACATCGCCCATTCCTTCTCTCCAGAGATGCTGCCTGTCCCGCTGAGTTACTCCAGCACTCTGTGTCTATTCTCGGTATAAACCAGCATCTGCAGTTCCTTTCTGCAAGTTCAGCTCATCTCTGCCTGCACGTGATCCGTATCCCTCCATCCCCTACATATCCACGTGCCTGTCTAAAAGCCTCTTCAACACCACTATCGTATCTGCCTCCACCATCACCTCCAGCAGCGCGTTCCAGGCACCCACCACCCTCTGTGTATAACATAACGTCGCCGCTCTCTCCTGAACGCTGCGGGCTCTAGTCTTTGACATTTGCCCCGTGACTGGGGAGCAGCTCCTGTCTGTCTGTCTGTCTGTCTGTCTGCCTTCCCTCCGCCGCCTTTCTCGTTCTTCTGCCGGGGAGTTGTGTCAGGGCGGTCCCGCCCGGCCCGGCCCGGCCCGCGGGGAGAGAGTGACTCAGGCGCTGGCTCTGGGCTCGAGACAGGCTACAGCTTGTCCCGTCCCGGTCACAGAACCCTCCCCTCTCCCTTCCCCTTCCCCCCCCCCCTCCCTTCCCCCCCTCTCCCTCCTTCCCCCCCCTCTCCTCCTTCCCCCCCTCTCCCTCCTTCCCCCCCTCTCCCTCCTTCCCTCCCCCCCTCTCCCTCCTTCCCCCCCTCTCCCTCCTTCCCCCCTCTCCCTCTCTTCCCCCCTCTCCCTCTCTTCCCCCCCTCTCCCTCTCTTCCCCCCCTCTCCCTCTCTTCCCCCCTCTCCCTCTCTTCCCCCCTCTCCCTCTCTTCCCCCCCTCTCCCTCTCTTCCCCCCCCTCTCCCTCTCTTCCCCCCCCTCTCCCTCTCTTCCCCCCCCTCTCCCTCTCTTCCCCCCCTCTCCCTCTCTTCCCCCCCCTCTCCCTCCTTCCCCCCCTCTCCCTCTTCCCCCCCTCTCCCTCTTCCCCCCCTCTCCCTCTTCCCCCCCTCTCCCTCTTCCCCCCCTCTCCCTCTTCCCCCCCTCTCCCTCTTCCCCCCCTCTCCCTCTTCCCCCCCCTCTCCCTCTTCCCCCCCTCTCCCTCTTCCCCCCCCCTCTCCCTCTTCCCCCCCCTCTCCCTCTTCCCCCCCCTCTCCCTCCTTCCCCCCCTCTCCCTCTTCCCCCCCTCTCCCTCTTCTTCCCCCCCTCCCTCTTCTTCCCCCCCTCTCCCACCTTCCCCCCTCCATCTCTTCCCCCCCTCTCCCTCTTCCCCCCCTCTCCCTCTTCCCCCCCTCTCCCTCTTCCCCCCTCTTCCCTCTTCCCCCTCCCCTCTGAGTAACCGCGACGGGCATCACTCCCGAGGCCCCGACAAACTCCCTAAAGCCCGAAGTAAGGTCCCGCCTCTACATTCCCTCCACAGATGCTGCCCGACGCGATCACGTCCTCCAGCACTTGGTGATTTGTTCAAGGTTCCAGTGTTCAAGGGTCTCCAGCATCTGCAGGTTCCTCGTGTCTGCTGTAATCCCCCATCCGGCCCCGACCCTCTGACCACCTGACCCCGACATCCTCACCCTGATCCTATCCTCACTCTGACCCCTATCCTCACTGCCCCCAAAGGCCCTGTCCCACTTTCCCGAGTTACTCACGAACTCTCCCGATTTTTCCCCTGGATTCGAACTCGGGGAATGTCCGTAGCGAGTCCGTACATGTTTCGTAGCGGCTCGTAATGCCAGCCTTATGAACTCGGGGCATCAGATAAGTCGGGACGTTTTTTCAACATGTTGAAAAATGTCCACAGAGTAAAAAAAATAGCCCCAAGTACCTACGAACAGTAATTATCCGAGTTCGAATCAAGGAAAACTCGGGAGAGTTCGTGAGTAACTGACCATCTGACCCCGACATCTTCACAATGACCCTAACTCTGACCCCGCCCGGAGTTTGTCCCGGGGGTCGCGGCCACGTCGCCACCAGGCGGGGCAGGCGGGTCGGGGCCAGCGGCTCGGATGGACGTTGCGCCTGGACTGACACGAGAGAGGCCGCAATCAGGAGCGAAGCTCAGAGCGCTGAGGAACTCAGCGGGTCAGGCAGTATCTGTGGAGGGAATGGACAGGAGGGGGTGAGGGTGGGGGCAGGGTGAGCAACAACTAGTCATAAGATCAGAAAGGGGCAGTCAGTTGACTCGGGGTAGTGCTGGATGTGCAGGCCTCTGGCTGGAGTTTCTGCTGACCACTCATTCTCCCCCTCTCCCCTCTCCCCTCTCCCCTCTCCCCTCTCCCTCTCTCCCTCTCCCCTCTCCCCTCTCCCCTCTCCCCTCTCCCCTCTCCCCTCTCCCCTCTCCCCTCTCCCCTCTCCCCTCTCCCCTCTCCCCTCCTCTCCCCCTCCCCTCTCCCCCTCTCCCCTCTCCCCTCTCCCCTCTCCCCTCTCCCCTCTCCCCTCTCCCCTCTCCCCTCTCCCCTCTCCCTCTCCCCTCTCCCCTCTCTCCTCTCTCTCTCTCCTCCTCTCCTCTCTCCTCTCTCCTCTCTCCTCTCTCCTCTTCTCCCCTCTTCTCCCCCCCACCCCACAGAAGGACATGCAGGCTGTGGACCAGCAGCTGGCGCGGAGGCTGATCTGCCTGCGGAGGGAGATGCATCGGTTGAAGGTGGAGCAGATGTGCCGCCAGCACAAGGAGATGTTGGAGGACGTGACTCTGGGCTGGAGGAGTGTGAGGAGGAGTCGGACCTGCTGTGTGACATTCCCCTCAAAGCTGCCTTCAGCCTCTCCACCCCCCTCAAACACATCGGCATCACCAAGATGAACATCAACTCCAGAAGGTTCTCTCTCTCCTGATCCGGACGTGAGGAGTAGATCATGGCTGTTCACGCCCCGACCCTGACACCGCCTGTGTCTGGCCTCTGTCACTCTGAGATGCAGCAGGATGAGTAGAGGCCTCCGTGACAAACTGTCCCAACGCTCCAACATCAACCAAGAACATCTCCAGAACCTGCCTGGATGTCGACCCCATATTTCCCACTTTGTGATGAGGAATGTTTCCCATCAGCTGATGGTTCCCTGGGGTGAGCAACTGTGTAACCGTTCACTCCACAAGGTGCCTGCCCAATAGTCAACCAACATGCCCCACCCCACCTCGATCATTGGCCCATGTCCCTCTGAACCCCCCCCCCCCCCCGATGCCATGTACCTGGAGTGTGTTGAGTGAAGGTGGTGCCCTCCTCTGTACCTGATGTCAGAATATCCACAAACACACTCAACTCATTTGCCAAGCAGCTGTTGATTTGTAAACATTTTCTATTGTACAGTATGTTTGTGATTTGCTGTTTCTGTTGGGCAAATAATCAACAACATGGAGCCTGTCCGTGTGTGTGTCTGTGTGTGTGTGTGTGTGTGTGTGTGTGTGTCTGTGTGTGTGTGTGTGTGTGTGTGTGTTGTGTCAGGTGTGTGTGTGTGTGTGTGTGTCCGGTGTGTGTGTGTGTGTGTGTGTCCGTGTGTGTGTGGTGTGTGTGTGTGTGTGTGTGTCTGTGTCTGTGTCTGTGTCTGTGTGTGTGTGTGTGTTGTGTGTGTCTGTGTCTGTGTCTGTGTGGTGTGTGTGTGTGTGTGTGTGTGTTGTGTGTCCGTGTGTGTGTGTGTGTGTGTGAGTGTCCGTGTGTGTGTGTGTGTGTGTGTGTGTGTGTGTCTGTGTCTGTGTCTGTGTCAGTGTGTGTGTGTGTGTGTGTGTGTGTGTGTGTGCGTGTGTGTGTGTGTGTGTCGTGTGTGTGTGTGTGTGTGTGTCTGTGTGTGTGTGTGTCTGTGTGTGTGTCCGTGTGTGTGTGTGTGTCTGTGTGTGTGTGTGTGTGTGTGTGTGTGTGTGTGTGTGTTGTGTCCGTGTGTGTGTGTGTGTGTGTGTCCGTGTGTGTGTGTGTGTGTGTGTCGTGTGTGTGTGTGTGTGTGTGTCCGTGTGTGTGTGTGTGTGTGTCTGTGTCTGTGTCTGTGTCTGTGTCTGTGTCTGTGTCAGTGTGTGTGTGTGTGTGTGTGTGTGTGTGTGTCCGTGTGTGTGTGTGTCCGTGTGTGTGTGTGTCCGTGTGTGTGTGTGTGTGTGTGTGTGTGTGTGTGTGTGTGTGTGTGTCCGTGTGTGTGTGTCCGTGTGTGTGTGTCCGTGTGTGTGTGTGTGTGTGTCCGTGTGTGTGTGTGTGTGTGTGTCCGTGTGTGTGTGTGTGTGTCCGTGTGTGTGTGTGTGTCCGTGTGTCCGTGTGTGTGTGTGTGTGTGTGTCCGTGTGTGTGTGTGTGTGTCCGTCCGTGTGTGTGTGTGTGTCCGTGTGTGTGTGTCTGTGTGTGTCTGTGTGTGTCCGTGTGTGTGTGTGTGTGTGTGTGTCCGTGTGTGTGTGTGTGTGTGTGTGTGTGTGTGTGTCCGTGTCCGTGTCCGTGTGTCCGTGTGTCCGTGTGTCCGTGTCCGTGTGTGTGTGTGTCCGTGTGTGTGTGTGTGTCCGTGTGTGTGTGGAGAGGAGTGGGCAGCTTTGACCCCCCACCTTGATGAACACTCAGACGGCATTTTCCTCCCCTGGCTACAGGACAGTTGACGTCAGTCTGTGTGACATCCAGAAGCTAAAGCAGAGCTACAGTTGGCGGGCAGCACGGTGGCGCAGCGGTAGAGTTGCTGCCCCACAGCCCCGGAGACACGGGTTCTATCCTGACCACGGGTGCTGTCTGTACGGAGTTTGCATGGTCTCCCCGTGACCTGCCTGGGATTTCCCTGAGATCTGGGTTTCCTCCCACACTCTAGACATACAGGTTTGTAGGTTAATTGGCTTTGGTATAAGTGTAAATTGTCCCATGTGAGTGCAGGATAGTGTTAGTGTGCGGGGATCGCTGGTCGGCGCGGACTCAGTGGGCCGAAGGGGTACACTCACACTCAGCGCCTGTTTCCGCGCTGTACCTCTCATTTCTAGGTCCCATCAAGTCTACGACGCCATTCAATCATCGCTGATCTATCTCTCAAGTTCAAGTTCAAGTGAGTTTATTGTCATGTGTCCCTGATAGGACTCTCCCTCCTAACCCCCTGACACCCGCACTAATCGGGAATCTGTCAATCTGTGCCTTACCCACACCCATTGACTTGGCCTGACGGGAACATACAGTAGTGAGGGAAGACCAACTATCCTTCACAGGGACCTGTAGCTTCAGCTCGAGTGAACGATTCCAGTTGCCCTGCCTGGAGTAATGCAGCATGGCTCGACTGTGTGTAGATGGGGAAGAGTGAGTGTGTGTGGTGATGTGCCGGGTGTTTGCTGCGAGTCCCCTTACACTACGGTCTGCAACGGAGCGGGACCCCCGTGTTCTCTGGGCCTGGACGCTGATGAAGGAGACCCCGTGCGGTGGGAAGCTGTGGGGTCACTTTGTTCGTTTATTGCAGTTTTATTGTTGTTTTAATAAAATGTTTTGTTTTTAATTTTACATGAAGTGTTCTCTCTCCATCATTGATCTGAATTCTCAACCTTCATTCCAACAGGGGTTATGGGGAGAAGGCAGGAGAATGGGTTCGGGCGAGAAATATAGACCAGCCATGATTGATTGGCGGAGTAGACTCGATGGGTCGAATGGCCTAATTCTACTCCGAAAGCTTATGGTCATGACATAAGGAGGTGCAGATATTCAAAGGTTCCTGGGTGAGTGGGGACTGGGGGTGTTCCCAGAGTCACAACTCCCTGGTTGAATAAAGCTCTGCAAAATGCATAAACAGGACCCCCCCCCCCTGTGAAACGTCACCTATCCATGTTCTCCACAGATGCTGCCTGACCCGCTGAGTTACTCCAGCACTCTGTGAAACGTCACCTATCCATGTTCTCCACAGATGCTGCCTGACCCGCTGAGTTACTCCAGCACTGTCTATCATCGGAGACAAAGACAGGACGGGCAGCTCAATCTTCCAGGATTCCGATGTTTCAGACACAGTGGAGAGGGAAGTGCAAGAGGAGGGGAGGCAATGTGGGTGGAAGACAGAAAGAGATGTACAGCACAGAAATAGTCTCTTCGCCCCACCTTGTCCATACCAACCAAACTCAGCGGCTCAGGCAGCATCTCTGGGGAACATGGATAGGTGACGTTTCAGGTCAGGATTCTTTAGATTCTGTAGGTCCTTGTTTCTACTTGTCCCGCAGAGTTACTCCAGCTTTTTGTGTCTATCTTGTTTCTACAATGTGGGTGGAACATGGGGAGGTGCAATACGCTCTCTACTGTGGGGTTGTACCATGGACCTCCCAGTGGCCAGAGGGAGCCAGAGGTACATGTGCAGGCAGAACATAGCAGGATGTAAAGCCAGCAGTGTAAGAAGGAACTGCAGATGGGTTTACACCGAAGATAGACACAGAATGCTGGCATAACTCAGCGGGGCAGGCAGCATCTTTGAAGAGTAGGAATGGGTGTGTTTCAGGTCGGGACCCTTCTTCAGACTGACCCAATCCTTCTCTCCAGAGATGCTGCCTGTCCCGCTGAGTTACTCCAGCATTTTGTGTCTATCTTCGGTTTAAACCAGCATCTGCAGTTCCTTCCTACTACGCACGTGATAGGTGGAGACAAGGTGGAGACAAGGTGGACACAGGTGAGACAGGTGAGACAGGTGGACACAGGTGAGACAGGTGGTTGCCAAAATGCTTCCTCTGATCCCTCCTAAATCTTTGACTTCTATTCCGGGATGAGACAGTCTGCTCTCTACGCACAGGTTCGGTGAAGGACCGGTAATGATGGACCATCCTTTCTCTACTTCCAGTCCCTAGGATCATCTTGGATCCATCCTACACTTTGACCCAGAGGCATAGTCTGCATTTGTAACACCAAATGTCTCCACAGCTTTAGAAAGACTTGCTTATGTGTAATGTGATTGTGTAACTGTCTTCATTTTGTTATTGGGGGAAATATAATTAAACATTTCAGAATTAAAACAACCCTATAACCCCGGCCCTTCCAATGAAGAACGTTTCCTGCTCGGACGGAAACCTTTGTGATTCAGCCCTTGTTGATGCAGGAAAAAGTGTTGGACTATGAAATATATTTAAAAAAAACAAACAAAAAAACACACACACACACACACACACACACACACACACTCTCTCTCACCCTCTCTCTCTCCCTCTCCCTCCCTCTCTCCTTCTCCCCCCCTCCCCTCACCCTCACTCCTTCCTCTACTTTATACATTTTGCAGTTTAATAGATCAGATTTTTTACCTCTGACGATTAAACATGTTGTGTTTTCATAAGGCCCAAGTTTGTACACTCAAATGTTTGAACACACCGGGATTCTAAAGCTAGCAGGCGTAAAACGTCTTCTGAAATGATCTGCTGGAGGAAGTTGTAGAAGTGGATAGGTTGATTTAAAAAAAACATATGGACAGATATATGGACAGACAGGGTTTTGAGGGCTATGGGCCAAATGCAGGAGTGGAACTAGCCCAATATGACAACTTGGGTGGAATGGACAAGGAAAGGCCGAAGGGCCTGTTTCTGTACTGTGCAGCCTGAAGCCCAAAAACCAATCAAATCTGCTTAACCTTACCCGCTGCCTCGAGGATATAAAGTGTTGGATGGCCCAGAACTTCCTCCAGCTAAATGAGAGTAAGTCTGAGGTCATCCTTCTCGGCCCCTCGGACTCAATCAAAATGATAGCAGGCAGCCTTGGAATCCTTACCCCACTACTCAAACCTCACGTCAAAAACCTTGGCGTGATATTTGACTCAGCACTGAAATTTGACAAACAAGTCAATGCTGTGGTAAAAGCTAGCTTCTTTCAGCTTCGGACGATAGCTAAAATAAAACAATTCCTCCAGTTTGATGACCTCGAAAAGATCATCCACACATTTATCTCCTCCCGCCTAGATTACTGCAACTCCCTTTACACTGGCATCAGCCAATCTTCCCTGTCCCGCCTGCACTGCAACTGGTCCAAAACGCCGCAGCGAGACGCCTGACGGGCACCCGAAAAAGGGACAACATCACCCCGATCCTGGCCTCTCTCCACTAGCTCCCTGTGCGGTTCCGTATAAACTTCAAGATCCTCCTCCATGTCCACAAAGCCCTCAATGGGCTTGCCCCCACCTACATAAAAAGTCTTCTCACCCACCACTCCACCTCCAGGCCCCTCAGATCGTCCGACTTGGGGTTGCTGAATATCCCACGGTCTAGGCATAAGCTCAGGGGCGACCGCGCCTTTGCGGTTGCAGCTCCTAGACTGTGGAACAGCATCCCCCTTCCCATCAGAACTGCCCCCTCCATCGACTAAAAACTTATCTATATTCCCAAGCCTTTCTTGACGTCCTCTGAGCGAGGGCTATATGTATATATGTATGTAGTTTGTTTGTTTATACTATTCTGATAACAAATGTAAAGCACTTTGGCCAACAAGAGTTGTTTTTTAAATGTGCTATATAAATCAATGTGACTTGACTTGACTTGACTACCACATTTTTAGTTTAGTTTAGAGATACAGCTATGGAAACAGGCCATTCGGCCCACCGAGTCCAGGCCGCCCAGCGATCGCCATACAGTGACAATATCCTACAAACTAGGGATAATTTACAATCTTTACCAAACGAATTAACCTACAAACCTATACATCTTTGGAGTGTGGGAGGAAACCAGAGCACCCGGGGAAAACCCACGTGGTCACGGGAGAACTCCATACTTGAGTTACAAGAATGTTAACAAAGCTGAGAGATATCAGTGAATCTAAAAATATGTTCTCAAGGTAGAAAATATCACGAGGACTGTGATAAAACTGTTCAAAGTGTTGAGAGACTTTGCCAAATGAGGCCGCACTGTTCCCCCATGCCTGGGAGCGGGAGGGCAGGGAGTTAAAGTAACCGTGGCAGCAACAGGTTGGGCACTACACAGTGTGAGCTTACATGTGCCGTGAAATATACATTTAGCTCCGTTCACTGGGTTAATGCCTGGCAGGGAATTGATGGCACCATGGTAGAGCAAGAGAGAGGGTCAACAGATACACGATGGGCTGAAGGGCCTCTTTCTATATTTCTGTGGTTTTGGTCAAGCTCAGTTAAACAATGGGCGGCACGGTGGCGCAGCGGGTAGTGCTGCTGCCTCACAGTGTCACAGAACCGGGTTCCATCCCGACTACTGGTGCTGTCTGTACGGAGTTTGGCTGTTCTCCCCGTGACCGCGTGGGTTTACTCCGGGTGCTCTGGTTTCCTCCCACACTCCAAAGACGTGCAGATTTGTAGGATAATTGGCTTGGGGTAAATGTAAAATTGTCCCTAGTGTGTGTAGGATAGTGTTATCGTGCGGGGGTCGCTGGTCGGTGTGGACTTGGTGGGCTGAAGGGCCTGTTTCAGTGCTGTATCTCTAAACTAAACTAAAGATGAACCTCTCCTCTAACCCGGATTGAGAAGCAGCGTTCAATGCCCAATGGATGCATGTAGTAACCTGAACTAGACTGCGTCAAAGACAGAGACAACATCTAATCACAATGGCACATCAGAAGCTGAACTGAACACTGTCTCATCTGTTATGGAAAACTTCACGTCATCTTTCCTCACAAAGATCTGACAAAGATTTGGTTCCTCTGCTGATAAGCTCACTTTTTAACGTAATGAACAATATTTTTAACAAACGAGACACAAGAAACTGCTGATGCTGGAATCTTGAGCAGAAAACAAAGTGCGGGAGGAAGTCATTGGGTCAGGCAGCATCTATGGAGGGAATGGACAGACGATGTTTCTGATCGGGACACACTGATGAAATTAGGGGGGGAGGGGCGGAGAGCTATTGAAGAGAGGTGGTTGTGCCGGCGTATGAGCAGGGGGTGGGGGAAGAGCTCGGAGAAAAAAACACGGAAAGAGCCATGGGGGAGAGGGGGGTATCACGGGGGGGGGGCCTGGAGCCAGCGAGGGGGACCAAAGGGGAAGGGGCTGGAGCTGCGGGCCATTGTGATGGCGGTACGTTTGGGACTCACAGCGGGCGCTCCACGCTCTCCTTCGCCGGGATCAGATTCTCCGCTTTCCGTTTGGCGACATCTCCGACACTGGGCCGCACTGGGCCAGGCCGCTTCCGCTCCCTCTAAAAATTGTGTCCGGTTGGAGACCTCCGCCATCCACCCGCTGCCTCCCTCAGCTCCAGTAAAGATGCGACGGCCCAGGAAAGGGTGGACCATCCCAGGAATGACAGGAAAAGAGACTAATCCACGCGGCGCTGACTGCAGGACAGGAGATCCGTCTACGCACGCGCGGTGTTTAAGATGTTCAAACCTCGCTAACTTTTACAATATACTACCGATTGGAATGAAACATGTTGCACTCGCAGCACAGGAGAACGGTGAGTGAGATAATGAAAAATCGTAGTGTTATCGTGTACCGTGTTTGTACAAATCGAAAACCCGCGCAGACCAGAAGAGCACAGATAGACGGATAGACGGATAGATGGATAGATAGATAGATAGATAGATAGATAGATAGATAGATAGATAGATAGATAGATAGATAGATAGATAGATAGATGATTGAAACTGAACCATATAGTAAGGTGGAGATTGTGCATGTCTAATTGTGCCAGTGGAGAAACATAGAAATATAGAAACATAGACAATAAATGCAGGAGTTGGCCATTCGGCCCTTCAAGCCAGCACCGCCATTCAATATGATCATGGCTGATCATCTGAATTCAGTACCCCGTTCCGGCTTATTCTACATATCCCAGGAGAGCTGGCAATCCTTCATTGTGATCGCTTTGCTACATGGGGCTTATATTAGTTTACCCTTTTTTGATGAAAACACAGCTGGACTGTTGACAGCTGTCTTGGTGGCTTGGCTGGGGGAGTAGAGGCTGAAAGCTCAGAGTAAATGAAGTCATGCAGTACACAAACAGGCCCTTCGGCCCAAGTTATCCCTGCCGACCAAGATGCTCCATCTATCCTCATCCAATTTACTTGAGTTTGGCCCATATGCCTCTCAACCTTTCCTATCCATGTACCCGTCCAAATGTCTTTTAAATGTTGTTATAGTTCCTGCCTCAACTACATTTGCCCCTCAGGTTCCTATTAAATCTTTCCCCTCCCACCTTAAATCCTCTGTTTCTTGATTCCCCCCCCACCCCCCCGGGTCTGTGCATTCACCCAATCTAATCCCCTTGTGATCTTATAACCTCTGTAAGATCACCCCTCATCCTCCTGCGCTTCAAGGAATAATGTCCTAACCTGCCCAACCTCTCCCTGTAGCTCAGGCCCTCGGATCCTGGCAACATCCTTGTAAATCGTCTCTGCATAGCTGGTTGAAAAAAGCGTCTGTAAATAATGATAGAAGCATGAGCCGTCTAGATTGGGGATGATCAGTCATGATCACATTGAATGGGGGTGCTGGCTCGAAGGGCCTACTCCTGCACCTATTGTCTATTGTCTGCCGTCTGCAACACTGCCCAGCCTCCACCCTCCACAGTCAAATCAATTCCAGCATCTTCTGTAGTCCCTGGTGCCTCTTGTTCCACTGAAGGTTTCAGACATGCAGTCGTTGTCCCCCTGTTCACATGGAGTTAATGTCCTCCTCCCTACATCCTGCACCAGCTCCACCTCAACCACGCAATGAATGACTGCTAAGTTACTGACAAAGAAACCACAAGAATTAAACTGTGGTGGGGCGCAGACTCAAGCGAGTGGGGAGCGACTGAATCATTGCAGAGGAGACATGTCTGAACGCAGGTTTCATTGGGCAGAGAGAACGGAACTCTCAAAGGTATAACTGCATGAGTCAATGGTTCCTGTAAAACCCACTGCAGTCTCACTTTGTACTGACCATGTGTCCTGAACATTATTCAGCTTTCAAGGTAAATGTTCCAGGTGCTGGAAAACAAAACCAATAACGTTCATTTAGTTTCATTTAGCTCACGCTGCAGAATGTTTATTGCAGAGTAATGTATTGGTAATTTACCCATTTTCTATTCAAGTACTTTTGGAAGCTGAGTGTGGAAACATAGAAACATAGAAAATAGGTGCAGGAGTAGGCCATTCGGCCCTTCGAGCCTGCACCGCCATTTGATATGATCATGGCTGATCATCCAACTCAGTATCCCGTACCTGCCTTCTCTCCATACCCCCTGATCCCTTTAGCCACAAGGGCCGCATCTAACTCCCTCTTAAATATAGCCAATGAACTGGCCTCAACTACCTTCTGTGGCAGAGAATTCCACAGATTCACCACTCTCTGTGTAAAAAATGATTTTCTCATCTCGGTCCTAAAAGACTTCCCTCTTATCCTTAAACTGTGACCCCTTGTCCTGGACTTCCCCAACATCGAGAATAATCTTCCTGCATCTAGCCTGTCCAACCCCTTAAGAATTTTGTAAGTTTCTATAAGATCCCCCCTCAATCTTCTAAATTCTAGCGTGTACAAGCCGAGTCTATCCAGTCTTTCTTCATATGAAAGTCCTGCCATCCCACGAATCACTCTGGTGAACCTTCTCTGTACTCCCTCTATGGCAAGAATGTCTTTCCTCAGATTAGGAGACCAAAACTGTACGCAATACACCAGGTGTGGTCTCACCAAGACCCTGTACAACTGCAGTAGAACCTCCCTGCTCCTATACTCAAATCCTTTTGCTATGAATGCTAACATACCATTCGCTTTCTTCACTGCCTGCTGCACCTGCATGCCTACTTTCAATGACTGGTGTACCATGACACCCAGGTCTCGTTGCATCTCCCCTTTTCCTAATCGGCCACCATTCAGATAATAGTCTACTTTCCTGATTTTGCCACCAAAGTGGATAACCTCACATTTATCCACATTATACTGCATCTGCCATGCATTTGCCCACTCACCCAACCTATCCAAGTCACCTTGCAGCCTCCTAGCATCCTCCTCACAGCTAACACTGCCCCCCAGCTTCGTGTCATCCGCAAACTTGGAGATGTTGCATTCAATTCCCTCATCCAGATCATTAATATATATATTGTAAATAGCTGGGGTCCCAGCACTGAGCCTTGCGGTACCCCACTAGTCACTGCCTGCCATTCTGAAAAGGACCCGTTTACTCCTACTCTTTGCTTCCTGTCTGCCAGCCAGTTCTCTATCCACATCAATACTGAACCCCCAATACCATGTGCTTTAAGTTTGCATACTAATCTCTTATGTGGGACCTTGTCGAAAGCCTTCTGAAAGTCCAGATATAACACATCCACTGGTTCTCCCTTATCCACTCTACTAGTTACATCCTCGAAAAATTCTATAAGATTCGTCAGACATGATTTACCTTTCATAAATCCATGCTGACTTTGTCCAATGAATTCACCACTTTCCAAATGTGCTGCTATCCCATCTTTAATAACTGACTCCAGAATTTTTCCCACCACCGATGTTAGACTAACTGGTCTGTAATTCCCCGTTTTCTCTCTCCCTCCCTTTTTAAAAAGTGGGGTTACATTAGCTACCCTCCAGTCCTCAGGAACTACTCCAGAATCAAAAGAGTTTTGAAAAATTATCACTAATGCATCCACTATTTCTGCGGCTACTTCCTTAAGTACTCCAGGATGCAACTGAGGATTTATCGGCCTTTAATCCATTCAATTTACCTAACACCTCTTCCTGGCTAACCTGGATTTCTCTCAGTTCCTCCATCTCATTTAACCCCCGGTCCCTTGTTATTTCCGGCAGATTATTTATGTCTTCCTTGGTGAAGACAGAACCAAAGTAGTTATTCAATTGGTCTGCCATGTCCTTGTTCACCATGATCAATTCGCCTGTTTCTGACTGCAAGGGACCTACATTTGTTTTAACTAATCGTTTCCTCTTCACATATCTATAAAAACTTTTGCAGTCAGTTTTTATGTTCCCTGCCAGTTTGCCAGAAGGGAGGGATGGAGGAAGGAAGGAAAGAAGGAAGGAAGGAATGGAGGGAGGGAGGGAGGGAGGGAGGGATGGGAGTTTTTGTATCAATGCAAATCATTTGTTAAATCTTTGCAAACTGGAATCTTTATTTTTCAAGAACCAAAACCATATTTGAATCTTACTTTGAGGCCACACGTCAGAGACTGCCATCCCTGGTGTGGACATCCGACACCAACACTCCACACTTGTCCTCATGTTAACAGCTGTCTCTTTATTACGATGGGGCCAATGGCTTAGCTGGGGCATCTTGGTCAGCATGGAGGGCTTGGGCTGAAGGGCCTGTTTTCCTACTGTCTGGCTCTGACTGTAAGAGACAGCAGAGGGGTAATCAATGGACAATGTTAAAGTTCTGCTTTTTTACTTTAGTTTAGTTTAGAGATACAGCACAGAAACAGGCCCTTTGGCCCACCAAGACCATGCTGACTAGTGATCCCCGCACACTAACACTATCCTACACACACTAGGGACAATTTACAATTTAACCAAGTCAAGTAAAACTACAAACCTGCACGTCTTTGGAGTGTGGGAGGAAACCGGAGCAGCCGGTGAGAAGCAGCCGGTGAGAACTTGCAAACTCTTCACACAGACAGTAGTCGGGATGGAACCCGGGTCTCTGGCACTGCAAGGCAGCAGCTCTACCCGCTGTGCCCATTTGCAATGAGTGGTGCAGAAGTCAAGTTGTCAGCTCTGGGGAAGAGTGAAGCTGGAATTGATCAATGAAGCTTCGCCACGTCCCGAGGAAGTTCAGAGAATACTTCCTCACGCCAGGTGGTGGTGGTGGTGAGAGTGTGGAGCTCACTCCGAGACGGAGTGATTGAGGCAAAGATGACGTCAAGGGGAGCGTGGACAAGTGCAGGTGGGCAGGGGAGGGATCACAGGGACTCACCGATAGACTTAGATGAGGAAAGAGAGGAAGGGCCATGTATTACAGCAGCACGGTGGCGCAGTGGTAGAGTTGCTGCCTCACAGCGCTTACAGCGCCAGAGACCCGGGTTCGATACTGACTACGGGTGCTGTCTGTACGGAGTTTGTACGTTCTCCCCGTGACCTGTGTGGCTTTTCTCCGAGATCTTCAGTTTCCTCCAACATTGTAGGTTAATTGGCTTGGAATAATTGTCCCTAGTGTAGGATGGTGTTAATGTGCGGGGATTGCTGGTCGGTGCGGTGCCGAAGGGCCTGTTTCCATGCTGTATCTCTAAACTAAACTAAAAACTAAGATGCTCCAGTGAAATGTAAAGACTGGCACATCGTGGAGGGGCTGAATGGCCTGTTCCCAGGCTGAGTAAACATTCATCAACATGCAGGAAGCTACCCACATGTTTATCGAATTATTCTTATAATGAGGCTCGTACAACGACGTAATCGGAGTCTGTCTTTATTTAGCAACTCACTACAGCAGCTGCCTCGTGCTGCATCCCCGGGCCCTGCTGCTAGGCCTCCCCCCGGTTACGCCCCCAGCCCCACCTTCAGGCCGGATGCTGTCACTGCAGCCTGACCACTGGCAGCAGAATAAAGGCATTCCTTTATTATTCCATAATACCACATCTCCCTTTCTTTGAGAACAAAGGGTGGACTACCTTTGTCTCTGCAGGTCTTAAGGGGTTTATTCTGCCCTTTTGCTGAAAGACCTGTCCCTGATCAAACAAATCCATAAATCACCAATCAAGTCTCTGCGGCTTTCTAACCTCTCTCCCACACCTGGTCCGCACAGTCTCTGTGGTGGGGCCCTCTCTGCCGGGTGATGTTGTCACTGGTGGAGCTGGCTCTGGTGTAGGTGAATCTTCTCCCACCGGTGGCTCATCAGCATCGACTACCCCACTGTTGGTCTGCAGCGGCACCAAGTGATGCCGGTTCCTCCTCAGTGTGCCCTGAGGCACCTGGACGATATAAGAGCGAGGGGTGTTGTGTGTAGATAGCACTGTGCCCTGGACTCGTGCATCGGTGATCCACACATCCTCCCCAGGTACGAGTGGCTCCAGGTTTCTCGCTCCGTGCCTCTTGTCGAAGGATCTTGCGTCGTTCCTCCTCTTCTCCCTTTCTTTGGCCCCCAGCGCGTTGTAGTCAGGCAAAACTGGATTCAGCAGGGTTGGAAGGGCAGGAACTGTAGTGCGGAGGCGGCGCCCCATCAACAGCTCGGCCGGGCTATAGCCGTTCTGTAGAGGGGTTGCTCTGTAGGCCAGCAATGCAAGATATGGATCTGATGCCTTTGTTAGCAGGTTTTTCACGGTTTGTACAGCGCGTTCCGCCTCCCCATTGCTCTGAGGAAACTTGGGGCTGCTCGTGATGTGCACAAAGCCATACTCTGCTGCAAAGGCTTTAAAGTGGCTACCTGAGAACTGGGGCCCATTGTCACTTTTAAGAAATTCCCCAATTCCATGACGACAAAACATGGATTTCAGGTGCACCACCACATCTGTGGACCTTGTGTGTGTCAGCAGCGCAACTTCCACATACCTTGAGAAATAATCTACTACTAGTAGATAAGTCTTGTTTTTCAGCGTGAACAGGTCAGCTCCCAAGGTTTGCCAAGGCCTGTCTGGCATCTCCGTTGGCATCAGCGGCTCTTTGACGTTCCTTCTCTCTTGGATGCAGGTTCTACATTTCAGCACCATGTCATTCAGCTGGCTGCTGAGTCCTGGCCACCATACCGTCTGTTTGGCCCGGCCCCTGCACTTTGTCACCCCCAGGTGTCCCTCATGTAGTCTCTGCAGCACATCACCTTGTAAGGCTGTTGGGATGACGAGTCTCGTGCCCCGCAGCAGCAGCCCATCGTGCACAGTCAGCACTGCTCTATCAGCCCAGTAATGTCTCAGCACTCCCTGCAGTTGGCTTTTGTCGGGCCACCCGTCTGTGCAGTACTCCATCAGTGCAGAGCATGTGCTGTCTGCCTTCAGGTGCTCACGTAGGCTGCTCAGATAATCTCCACTGACAGGAATGTTGCTGATGACAGAGTCTACATAGATGTTGGTGTCCTCTAATAGGCTTGTGTCTGTGTGTGCTCTTGCGGCTCTCAGAGGAGCACGAGATAAGGTGTCGGCTGTCCACAGGCTTTTGCCAGGGACATGATTGACTGTATAGTTGTACCTCATGAGTCTCATCCTAAATCTTTGGATTCTTGGTGGGAGGTCATCCAAAGCTTTCCTTCCCAGCAGACTCACCAACGGCTTATGGTCAGTTTCCAGCTCGAATGGTCTTCCCAGGATGAAACAGCTGAACCTTTCACATGCCCACGTTGCAGCCAATGCCTCCTTCTCTACTTGAGCATAGCGCTGCTCTGTTGGCGTCATTGACCTGGACGCATATGCCACAGGTGACCACATGGCATCGCTCTTCTGCAGCAGGACTGCCCCCAGGCCAAAGGAAGAAGCATCAGCAGAGATCTTTAAAGCACTGTTTGGGTTGTATAATGTGAGCACTGGTGTGGATGACAGCTCTGTTTTTAACTGATCAAAGGCGGCCTGCTGCTCTGTCCCCCAGTACCAGTGGTTCTTCTTGGACAGCAGGTCTCGTAGCACTTTGTCTTTTTCAGCCAGGTTAGGCAAGAAGCGGCCCAGCTGATTGACCATGCCCAGAAAACTCCTGAGTTCGCTGACATTTTTGGGTGCATCCATCTCTTGTACTGCTCTCGTCTTCTCTGGATCTGGCTTCACTCCATCTGCTGAAATCACATGACCCAGGAATCTGACTGTGTGGCGTGTGAGCTCACATTTGTCCATGTTGAGCGTAATGCCGGCCTTTTGTGCCTTCTTTAGCACCGCATGTAGCCGCACATCATGCTCCTCCTGCGTCTGTCCCCAGACCAGGATGTCGTCCATGTGACACAGTACCCCCTCCAGGCCACCGGTCACTTCTGTCACCATCATCCTTTGAAAGTGCTCGGGGGCTGATGCTATGCCAAAGGGTAGACGGTTAAAATAGTAGCGCCCATAAGGCGTGATGAAGGTGGTGTATTTGGCAGACTCTTTTGTCAATGGTACTTGCCAAAAGCCCATGTTGGCATCTAATTTGCTGAAGACTGTTGCGCCAGCTAGCATGCCCAGAGTGTGCTCGACAGAAGGCAGGATAAACTTTTCTCTGCATACTGATTCATTCATCATTGTGAAATCCACACAAATGCGAACATCACCTGCTTTTTTCGGCACCACCACCATCCCGGCAAGCACGAGGCAGCTGCTGTAGTGAGTTGCTAAATAAAGACAGACTCCGATTACGTCGTTGTACGAGCCTCATTATAAGAATAATTCGATATGGTGTCAGAAGTGGGATCCGAACCCACGCCTCCAGTCGGAGTCTGTCTTTATTTAGCAACTCACTACAGCAGCTGCCTCGTGCTGCATCCCCGGGCCCTGCTGCTAGGCCTCTCCCCGGTTACGCCCCCAGCCCCACCTTCAGGCCGGATGCTGTCACTGCAGCCTGACCACTGGCAGCAGAATAAAGGCATTCCTTTATTATTCCATAATACCACAATGTTAACATGCAGAGTATATCTTTGGGGTTATCAAGCGGTCACCTCCCTTCACTGGTGTTTCGTTGAGTTAGGCCCACTACACCTTGCGAACAATCAACAGTTAGTTGTGGCCCCAGAACCGCCTGCCCGCCCATAAACTGGAAAGTTGTATGTTGTGCTTCACTGCGTGGAAACTAAAGGCATTTAGCATCGATACAAAAACTCACTCCGTTTTTTAAATGAATTGAAGAATTTATTGTCACATGTGACAAGTCAGGGTAAGATTCATTGCTGGCGTCCCCAAGGTATGTAAACAGTGGCCACATAAAGGGCACCAACAAAGTATCCCGCACCCATTCCTTCTCTCCAGAGATGCTGCCTGTCCCACTGAGTTACTCCAGCATATTGTGTCTATCTTCAGTTTAAACCAGCATCTGCAGTTACTTCCAACACTCTTGTTAGCACTGGTTAGCTGCTTAGCACGTAACAAAAACTCTTCACTGTACCTCGATAGACGTGACAATAAACTAACTAACTCAACTAACTAAACAATGTGGTTCATGAGGGGAGTCAAGAGTCAAGTGAAGAGAGTTTATTGTCATGTGTCCCAGAAGGGCCATTTTCTATTTCACATTCACATGCTCAGCATTGAATTCCAACTTGTCTACAATAGCCAGTGGCAGCCTCAGGCAGGTACCCCTCTCCACACCTGGGGGTGGCGCCCCCTGGTGCCCACACACTTGTGCAAAACACAAAGTGCTGGAGGAACTGTGCGGGTCAGGCAGCATGTGTGGAGGGAATGGACAGGTGATGTTTCAGGTCGGCATGCTTCTTCTTACTGAAGGTGGGGGGGGGGGGAGAAAGCTGGAAAAGAGAGGTCTGGCAAGTGATAGGTGGATATAGGTGAAGGGGAGGGGGTGATTACAGATCACATGCTTGGCTTTACCCCCACCCTCCACCCTCCATCCCCACCTCTCTTTTCCAGCTTTCTTCCCCCTACACCAATCTGTCTGAAGAAGGGTCTTGATCCAAATCATCACCTGCCCAATCCCTCCACAGATGCTGCCTGACATGCTGAGTTCCTCCGGCACTTTGTTTTTTGCTCAAGATTCTCGCGCCTGCAGTTCCTCGTGTCTCTATGTGGGTTATCGGTGCCTGGGTATTGGGGGAATGTGTTACTCGGTATTCTCCTGCGATGAGTTCCCCAATTCTCGGGCTATTTGTTGTTGTTCGGCTCCCTTCTCCTTCAGCTGCTGCCTGCATGCTCGTGCATCGGTACCCGTGAGGTGAGACATGCACCTGCACCAGGCTTTGCAACCTTCTCCGTCGCTCGGCATTGTTCACTGCAACAGGAAGTGGTTGCTGGCCGCATGCCTCCTCAGATGAAGACAAAGCTTTTCTTCCTGAGGTGAAGCTGCTCTCTGAGACGGAGGGTGTGAAGCAACCACCAGCAGCAGCATTTTGTGACACGGAGGCAGGGAGGGAGATGAACTCAATTATGTTCCTTCACTGAAGCTTCATTCCACTGCCCTGGCCGGGAACAACGCCCGGACCTTCTCACCATCTCCTGTGGACCATACCATGTAGAGGAGACCTCATCAACAAGCCAATACAAAGGTACATACGTTCTTGTAGACCCTGTGGTGAATCTGACCTCTCCACTGCGACGAGGGATGTTAGTCAGTGTGTGCTTTGGTCTTTTCTGGAGCTGGTAATATCTTTGGAGTTCAACGTATCTGACCCACTCTGGGCTCTTGATCCATTGGGTTTAGTGGTGTTTATTGTCACCTGTACCGAGGTACAGTGTTCCACTTGCAGCATTTAGTTGAAGGAACGTAATGTTGTTTGGGATGGTGTCGACAGTGTTCGTGGAATTGGAAAAGGTTGTTCCCCCAGTTTCTCTCTATTAGCTCTAATCCTGTTCTCTGCTACTTCCTTCCACCATGTTACCGTTGCATCACCAATGCACCAGAGTATTCTAAACGTCAAAGCATGCCGATTATTCATCGTCATCCACCAAACAAAACCTGCTCATAAATAACATTATCTTTCAGTGAACATCCAAACGTTCAAACTCTTTGAATTGTCCCGTACATTAACATATTAACCAGTAACATTAGATCATAGATTTAGTTACTGTGATTTTAACAATTCTTCCTTTAATACAACTTAATGAAATGAGAAAACTTTCACAGTTTCAGGACCGCAAGTGCGTTGTAAAGTTTAAAATCGGAATGAGTTTCACCAGTTCATCCAATTATTAAGTAAAATGGCTTCCCCATAGAGACAAACATGGAGAATAATCTAAATCAAACATCGTTCAACCACGTCACCACTTTTAATCCAAGCTGAAAATATTACAGGTTCCATGTAGTTGTTGAGAAGGATCTATGATCAATATTCTGTTTCCAAGACAGGCTTGACTGTAACCACACAGTTACATATAACACAGGACATAAAACATTGAGAGAGAGTGTAGAGTGGAGTTTCATTGTCATGCGGAGAGGAGCAATGTGCTTAGCTGCAGCTTTGCAGGCTCATTACCAGGCAGAGAGTTATTCTTGTGAAGCTATGCTATACATGGTGGTTAGCTTGTTCCATTCCGTCATTTATAATCTTCTTCTTTGCAAAGACTCCAGAAATGACAATAGACAATAGGTGCAGGAGTAGGCCATTCGACCCTTCGAGCCAGCACCGCCATTCAATGTGATCATGGCTGATCATCCATAATCAGAACCCCGTTCCTGCCTTCTCCCCATATCCCTTGACTCCACTATCTTTAAGAGCTCTACCTAACTCTCTCTTGAAAGCATCCAGAAAATTGGCCTCCACTGCCTCCCGAGGCAGAGAATTCCACAGATTCACAACTGTTTGGGTGAAAAAGTTTTTCCTCATCCCTGTTCTAAATGGCCTACCCCTTATTCTTAAACTATGGCCCCTGGTTCTGGACTCCCCCAACGTCCTGAACATGTTTCGTTCCTCTAGCGTGTCCAATTCCTTAATAATCTTATATGTTTCAATAAGATGCCCTCTCATCCTTCTAAATTCCAGTGTATACAAGCCCAGTCGCTCCATTCTCTCAACATATGACAGTCCCATCATCCCGGGAATTAACCTCATGAACCTACGCTGCACTCCCTCAACAGCAAGAATGTCCTTCCTCAAATTAGGGGACCAAAACTGCACACAATACTCCAGGTGTGGTCTCACTACGGCCCTGTACAACTGCAGAAGGACCTCTTGGCTCCTATACTCAACTCCTCTTGTTATGAAGGCCAACATGCCATTCGCTTTCTTCACTGCCTGCTGTACCTGCATGCTTACTTTCAGTGACTGATGTACAAGGACACCCAGATCTCATTGTACTTCCTCTTTTCCCAACTTGACACCATTCAGAAAATAATCTGCCTTCCTGTTCTTGTCACCAAATTGGATAACCTCACATTTTGGAGAACCCTCTATCCAGATCTTCCTGGACTTTGCTAGTCTTGGCCCATTCCTGGTTCACACCAGGTCCAGGCATGGTTTGGTTAGGTCCAATCCAGAAGAGACTGTGACTCCTGCACTTACTCACCAATGCAATGAGTCCCAGTTTACAGGTCGGTTGAGACTATGCTTTACATTATAAATGTATAAATACCTTCCATTGCAGTTTGAACAATTGCAGTCTGAAGAAGGGTCTCAACCCAAAACATCACCCATTCATTCTCTCCAGAGATGCTGTCTGTCCCATTGAGTTAATCCAGCATTTTGTGTCTATTTTTGCAGTTTGAACAAGAGTACTTGGGTTTTAGAATCTGTATCATAATCCCAAACTGGGTAGAAAATGAATGATGTTAAACTCCACCTTGCGAGCAATGTTTTGAGGAGTTTATTTGCCAGTTCACTATCTGAACAAAAGCATCCATTTAGTGGCAGTAATGTTGGCATCTCTTGGCCCCTTCACAGTGATGTAGGAGATAAAGAATTGATACTTGACAAAAATAAAAACACAAGAAAAACAGATTTGGATCTTGGGAAAAGCATTGGTTTAGGGAAGGGAGGTGAAGATAGAAAAGTTGGAGTGACTGAGAGAGTTGGTAACTCAAACGAGTGAACATAGTGTCACCATTGATGGGATGAAGGAACTGTGGAAGGTCCCAGGTCTTGAGGAACATTGAGTGGTGGCCAGGGTAGAGACAGGAACGATGGTGTGGTGGGTGGATCAGAACAGGACCCATTTAAGACTGAAGACAGACACAAAATTCCGGAGTAACTCAGCGGGACAGGCAGCATCTCTGGAGAGAAGGAATGGGTGACGCCATTTAAGACTGAAGTATCGGCGGACCAGGAAGCGACGTGGATCAGTGAACATGGTGGCGCTCGGTGAGTGAGGATCGGTGCAGTAAGAAAACTAGCAGAAAATGGACGACAGTAGGTTGAGGAAGTTTGTGCTAAAGTTTTGAATCTTGTCAGAAAAACGTTGCGATTGTTGGGCCGTCGCTGGATGAAGATTTCAAGAACTGAGAATTAAATAACAAATAGTAAAATCTAAAAATTGTGCTAAAACACAGAAGATATTGCAATGTCTTTATTAAACCAATGCTCAGTAACGGTGAGATGGCTTCACTGACATTTGGGTGGAGACTTGGGCAACATATATGTGAAATGATCAAAGGTAGAGGTCGGGTTGTATGAAATGATGAAAGGTGTAGTCAGAACCTTTATCCCCATTGAGGAAATGTCAAATACTGGAAGGAAGAGCTTAAACACAAGATGGGCAAAGTTTAACCCAGTTGTGCGGGGCAGGTTTTTTACACAGATAGTGGTGGGTGCCTGGAACACACGACCAGGGGTGGTGGTGGAGGCAGATACGATAGTGGCGTTTAAGAGACTTTTATATAGGCTGATGGATATGCAGGGAATGGAGGGATATGGATCACATACAGAGTTGGAGATTTATTTAAATGTTCAACACGGACATTGTGGGCTGAAGGGCCTGATCCTGTACTGCCCTGTTCTATGTCGTAAAGTTTCTCTGTTGGTTGATGGAGACATACATTGCTGTCTCACAGATCACTGATTGGAGAATGTTCCGTGACAATTGGAACATTGCGGACACACAACACTTTTAATAAACAAATATGGAAACATGGGCTGCTTCTACTCTACCCAACAATGACAAGGGTTCTTTCCAGTGCATTACAGAAACAAATTTGTTAGAAAAAATAGTTTAATTTGATTAATGTAAGCGTTTTGAAAGAGTTTTATTAGTTTAGGTTAAAGATTGAGCCCGGAAACAGGCCCTTCAGCCCACCGAGTCCGTGCCACAGCCAAACAGGCCCTTCAGCCCACCGAGTCCGTGCCACAGCCAAACAGGCCCTTCAGCCCACCGAGTCCGTGCCACAGCCAAACAGGCCCTTCAGCCCACCGAGTCCGTGCCACAGCCAAACAGGCCCTTCAGCCCACCGAGTCCGTGCCACAGCCAAACAGGCCCTTCAGCCCACCGAGTCCGTGCCACAGCCAAACAGGCCCTTCAGCCCACCGAGTCCGTGCCACAGCCAAACAGGCCCTTCAGCCCACCGAGTCCGTGCCACAGCCAAACAGGCCCTTCAGCCCACCGAGTCCGTGCCACAGCCAAACAGGCCCTTCAGCCCACCGAGTCCGTGCCACAGCCAAACAGGCCCTTCAGCCCACCGAGTCCGTGCCACAGCCAAACAGGCCCTTCAGCCCACCGAGTCCGTGCCACAGCCAAACAGGCCCTTCAGCCCACCGAGTCCGTGCCACAGCCAAACAGGCCCTTCAGCCCACCGAGTCCGTGCCACAGCCAAACAGGCCCTTCAGCCCACCGAGTCCGTGCCACAGCCAAACAGGCCCTTCAGCCCACCGAGTCCGTGCCACAGCCAAACAGGCCCTTCAGCCCACCGAGTCCGTGCCACAGCCAAACAGGCCCTTCAGCCCACCGAGTCCGTGCCACAGCCAAACAGGCCCTTCAGCCCACCGAGTCCGTGCCACAGCCAAACAGGCCCTTCAGCCCACCGAGTCCGTGCCACAGCCAAACAGGCCCTTCAGCCCACCGAGTCCGTGCCACAGCCAAACAGGCCCTTCAGCCCACCGAGTCCGTGCCACAGCCAAACAGGCCCTTCAGCCCACCGAGTCCGTGCCACAGCCAAACAGGCCCTTCAGCCCACCGAGTCCGTGCCACAGCCAAACAGGCCCTTCAGCCCACCGAGTCCGTGCCACAGCCAAACAGGCCCTTCAGCCCACCGAGTCCGTGCCACAGCCAAACAGGCCCTTCAGCCCACCGAGTCCGTGCCACAGCCAAACAGGCCCTTCAGCCCACCGAGTCCGTGCCACAGCCAAACAGGCCCTTCAGCCCACCGAGTCCGTGCCACAGCCAAACAGGCCCTTCAGCCCACCGAGTCCGTGCCACAGCCAAACAGGCCCTTCAGCCCACCGAGTCCGTGCCACAGCCAAACAGGCCCTTCAGCCCACCGAGTCCGTGCCACAGCCAAACAGGCCCTTCAGCCCACCGAGTCCGTGCCACAGCCAAACAGGCCCTTCAGCCCACCGAGTCCGTGCCACAGCCAAACAGGCCCTTCAGCCCACCGAGTCCGTGCCACAGCCAAACAGGCCCTTCAGCCCACCGAGTCCGTGCCACAGCCAAACAGGCCCTTCAGCCCACCGAGTCCGTGCCACAGCCAAACAGGCCCTTCAGCCCACCGAGTCCGTGCCACAGCCAAACAGGCCCTTCAGCCCACCGAGTCCGTGCCACAGCCAAACAGGCCCTTCAGCCCACCGAGTCCGTGCCACAGCCAAACAGGCCCTTCAGCCCACCGAGTCCGTGCCACAGCCAAACAGGCCCTTCAGCCCACCGAGTCCGTGCCACAGCCAAACAGGCCCTTCAGCCCACCGAGTCCGTGCCACAGCCAAACAGGCCCTTCAGCCCACCGAGTCCGTGCCACAGCCAAACAGGCCCTTCAGCCCACCGAGTCCGTGCCACAGCCAAACAGGCCCTTCAGCCCACCGAGTCCGTGCCACAGCCAAACAGGCCCTTCAGCCCACCGAGTCCGTGCCACAGCCAAACAGGCCCTTCAGCCCACCGAGTCCGTGCCACAGCCAAACAGGCCCTTCAGCCCACCGAGTCCGTGCCACAGCCAAACAGGCCCTTCAGCCCACCGAGTCCGTGCCACAGCCAAACAGGCCCTTCAGCCCACCGAGTCCGTGCCACAGCCAAACAGGCCCTTCAGCCCACCGAGTCCGTGCCACAGCCAAACAGGCCCTTCAGCCCACCGAGTCCGTGCCACAGCCAAACAGGCCCTTCAGCCCACCGAGTCCGTGCCACAGCCAAACAGGCCCTTCAGCCCACCGAGTCCGTGCCACAGCCAAACAGGCCCTTCAGCCCACCGAGTCCGTGCCACAGCCAAACAGGCCCTTCAGCCCACCGAGTCCGTGCCACAGCCAAACAGGCCCTTCAGCCCACCGAGTCCGTGCCACAGCCAAACAGGCCCTTCAGCCCACCGAGTCCGTGCCACAGCCAAACAGGCCCTTCAGCCCACCGAGTCCGTGCCACAGCCAAACAGGCCCTTCAGCCCACCGAGTCCGTGCCACAGCCAAACAGGCCCTTCAGCCCACCGAGTCCGTGCCACAGCCAAACAGGCCCTTCAGCCCACCGAGTCCGTGCCACAGCCAAACAGGCCCTTCAGCCCACCGAGTCCGTGCCACAGCCAAACAGGCCCTTCAGCCCACCGAGTCCGTGCCACAGCCAAACAGGCCCTTCAGCCCACCGAGTCCGTGCACAGCCAAACAGGCCCTTCAGCCCACCGAGTCCGTGCCACAGCCAAACAGGCCCTTCAGCCCACCGAGTCCGTGCCACAGCCAAACAGGCCTTCAGCCCACCGAGTCCGTGCCACAGCCAAACAGGCCCTTCAGCCCACCGAGTCCGTGCCACAGCCAAACAGGCCCTTCAGCCCACCGAGTCCGTGCCACAGCCAAACAGGCCCTTCAGCCCACCGAGTCCGTGCCACAGCCAAACAGGCCCTTCAGCCCACCGAGTCCGTGCCACAGCCAAACAGGCCCTTCAGCCCACCGAGTCCGTGCCACAGCCAAACAGGCCCTTCAGCCCACCGAGTCCGTGCCACAGCCAAACAGGCCCTTCAGCCCACCGAGTCCGTGCCACAGCCAAACAGGCCCTTCAGCCCACCGAGTCCGTGCCACAGCCAAACAGGCCCTTCAGCCCACCGAGTCCGTGCCACAGCCAAACAGGCCCTTCAGCCCACCGAGTCCGTGCCACAGCCAAACAGGCCCTTCAGCCCACCGAGTCCGTGCCACAGCCAAACAGGCCCTTCAGCCCACCGAGTCCGTGCCACAGCCAAACAGGCCCTTCAGCCCACCGAGTCCGTGCCACAGCCAAACAGGCCCTTCAGCCCACCGAGTCCGTGCCACAGCCAAACAGGCCCTTCAGCCCACCGAGTCCGTGCCACAGCCAAACAGGCCCTTCAGCCCACCGAGTCCGTGCCACAGCCAAACAGGCCCTTCAGCCCACCGAGTCCGTGCCACAGCCAAACAGGCCCTTCAGCCCACCGAGTCCGTGCCACAGCCAAACAGGCCCTTCAGCCCACCGAGTCCGTGCCACAGCCAAACAGGCCCTTCAGCCCACCGAGTCCGTGCCACAGCCAAACAGGCCCTTCAGCCCACCGAGTCCGTGCCACAGCCAAACAGGCCCTTCAGCCCACCGAGTCCGTGCCACAGCCAAACAGGCCCTTCAGCCCACCGAGTCCGTGCCACAGCCAAACAGGCCCTTCAGCCCACCGAGTCCGTGCCACAGCCAAACAGGCCCTTCAGCCCACCGAGTCCGTGCCACAGCCAAACAGGCCCTTCAGCCCACCGAGTCCGTGCCACAGCCAAACAGGCCCTTCAGCCCACCGAGTCCGTGCCACAGCCAAACAGGCCCTTCAGCCCACCGAGTCCGTGCCACAGCCAAACAGGCCCTTCAGCCCACCGAGTCCGTGCCACAGCCAAACAGGCCCTTCAGCCCACCGAGTCCGTGCCACAGCCAATTAACCTACAAACCTGCACGTCTTCAGAGTGTGGGAGGAAAACGGAGATCCGGGGCAAACCCACACAGGTCACGGGGAGAGGGTACAAACTCCGTACAGACAGCACCCATAGTCAGGATGGAACCCAGGTCTCTGGCGCTGTGAGGCAGCAGCTCTACCTGCTGCACCACCCTGCATCACATAGACTTCACCGTGACACACACAGACATGTGCAGAGCGACTGGGGTAATGTCACCACACATCATTGAGCGTTGGCTAAACACAATCTCGCCGGCACCCAGTGTGTTATTCACAATCCCACAGCAAACATTTTTAAATCATTTTGAAACCGAGAGGATTTCCCCAGCGGGGTTCAAGCAGAATTTAGCGAATAACCTGGTGCTGTGCTGAAGATGAGTAATGATTTGCCCACATGGCCTCTGGATTGTTGTTAGTTGCCCCAGGCTCCCAGCATCCTGATATCTCCAACTGGAAACGTTGCATTTACTGTTTTTTTGGAGTTAAAGATCAAAGGGTAAAGTACCATGAGAACATCCACATTGTGTCTACATTAGGAATTATTTTGGCATGCTATATTTATTTTTCAGCTTTTGGTTTAAACATACTTCACAAGTTCACAAGTTATAGGAGTAGAATTAGGCCATTCGGCCCATCGAGTCTACTCCGCCATTCAATCGTGGCTGATCTCTGCCTCCTAATCCCATTTTCCTGCCTTCTCCCCATAACCCTTGACACCCGTTCTAATCAAGAATTTGTCTATCTCTGCCTTAAAATATCCCACTGACTTGGCTTCCACAGCCCTCTGTGGTGATGAGTTCCACAGATTCACCACCCTCTGACTAAAGACGGTACTTGCTTTTTTTTGGTAAATGTTTTACAAAACCATCAACAAAAATTCAGCCACCAACTTTTCTCCTGATTTGGACACAAAATGCTGGAGTAATTCAGCGGGTCAGGCAGCATCGCTGCAGGGAAGGAATGGGTGATGTTTCGGTCGACTGAGAGTTTTGTCCTGACTTACTTCATCCAAGTTGGCAGTGAACAATTGTTTTCATGGAAGGTGGAAAGATGCGTTTCCTCTAAGCCTGAGACAGACCCAGTAATGTATTGCTATTGGTATTGGTATCAATATTAATATTAGTATTGGTATTGGTTCCAGTATTGGTCATATATTCATAGAGTCATACAGTCTTACAGTGTGGAAATAGGCACTTCGGCCCAACTATTGGTGTTATTGGTATTGGAATTGGTGTTGGTATCGGTATCGGTATTGGTATCGGTATCGGTGTGGTGCCGGTATCGGTATCGGTATTGGTTTTGGTATTGGTGTTGGTATTGATATTTGTATTGGTATTGGTGTTGGTATTGGTGTTGGTATCGGTATCGGTATTGGTATCGGTATCGGTATTGGTATTGGTATCAGTATTGGTGTTGGTGTTTGTATTGGTATTGATATCGGTATCAGTGTTGGTATTGGTGTCGGTATTGGTATTGGTATCGGTATCGGTATTAGTGCTGGTATCAGTATTGGTATTGGTGTCGGTATTGGTATCGGTATCAGTATCGGTATCGGTATCAGTATCGGTATCGGTATCGGTGTTGGTATTGGTATCAGTATTGGTGTTGGTGTTGGTGTCGGTATCGGTATCAGTATCAGTATCAGTGTTGGTGTCGGTATCGGTATTGGTATCGGTATCAGTATCAGTATCGGTGTTGGTGTCGGTATCGGTGACAGCATCGGTATCGGTGTCGGTATTGGTATCGGTATTGGTGTTGATATTGGTATCGGTATCAGTATCGGTGTTGATATTGGTATCGGTATCGGTATCAGTATTGGTATTGATATTGGTATCGGTATCGGTGTCGGTTTTGGTATCGGTTTTGGTATCAGTATTGGTATTGGTTTATCATTGTCAAGTGCACTGAGATACAATGTTGCAAGTCACCCAGGCAAATCATACCATGATCCAGTAGATCTATTGTCTATTGTCTATTGTCTAGATCTAAACCATACAGCAGAGAGAAAGGAAACAGAGTGGAGAATATAGAGTTACAGCTACAGATAAAGTGCAGATATAGAAGTGCAAGAGCTGCAATGAGGTAGATTGGAGGATTGGGATTACATCCATAGCATATGAAAGATGCATTAAAGAGTATGAAAGCAGCGGGAAGAAGCTGTTCCTGAATCTGGTGGGTTGTGCTTTCATGATTTGTATCTTTACCCAGGTGAAGTTGACTGACGTGCCATTGCTGGACATATTCTTTGATCAGGAGCAAAACATGTTCAGTTCCCCCACCCCTCCATCGCAGCACATATCTGTGGACACACAGAGAGAGTGGGAGGATCCCAACCCCGAAACATCATCTGTCCATTGCCCCCATAGATGCTGCCTGACCCGCTGGGTTCCTCCAGCACTTTGTGTTTCTTGTTCCCGTGTCTGTCGATGTCGTGACATTTGTGGCCAATACCCACAATTTCAATCTTTAATCCGTGCCATGAGCTGTGATCCAACCCCCAGAACCAGGTATTTTATCCACAATGTGTTTCCCGTCAGTAGGGTACAGAGTGAGAGCTTCTTGGTGGACAGACGGATGCGGGTAAACGTTACAATTATAAACGATGCCACATTTATCAACAATTTCTCCCACCTCCACTATAACAGGTTTAGCTCATCTTGAATCTGTTCATCTTCCTTTACTGAGAATCCAGCAGTATTTCCTTCCTCAATAAAGACCGGATGTACTTCAAACCATGTGCGTCAGTCAGTGTGCTTGTTAGCTCTTCCCCTGATATACTGTCAGCTTTTGGCTGCCCCATTTCTGATCATTTCCCCTGTCGAATGTTAGACAAGACCGCCGAGCTCCACCAATAAATGGCATTTAAATATTCCCTTCCAAGCCACAAGCCATCCTGAGCAGGAGCAATGCCACCAGTCCTCCCTCGCACTGGAGCCTATATCCTGGGACATCCTCCCCTTCAGTCCACCTTCAGTGGAAGGATTACAGCAATCAGGAAGGTGACTTCACCCAATCTACTGGTCCAGGGATGGACAATCAATGGTGGCCTTGTCACCAGTGCACCCCACTCCCCCTCCCCCTCCCCCTTCCCTCCTCCCTCCACCCTCCTCTCTCCCCCTCTCCCCCTCTCCCCTCCCCCCCTCCCCCTCCCCCTCCCCTCCCCTCCCCCCTCCCCTCCCCTCCCCCTCCCCCACTACCCTCCCCCTCCCCCTCCCCCTTCCCCTCCCCCTCTCCCCCTCTCCCCTCCCTCCCTCCCTCCACCCTCCCCCCCTCCCCCTCCCCTCTCCCCCTCCCCCTCTCCCCTCCCTCCCCTCTCCCCCTCCCCTTCCCCCTCCCCACTACCCCCTCCCCCTCCCCCCTCCAGCACATGTAAAGGAAAAGGGCAGAAGAATAAATAAGGCTGAAGAAGGGTCTCAACACAAAATATCACCCAATGCTTCTCTCCAGAGATGCTGCTTGGCCCGCTGAGTTACTCCAGCTTCTGTGCCTATCTTGGGCAGAAGAATGTTCGACAATTAAGCTGGAATATCGAGGAGACGCAAGGAACTGCAGATGCTGGAATCTGGGGCAGAACACAAAGTGCTGGAGGAACTCAGCAGGTCAGACAGCATCCGTGACCAGGACCCCTTGCCCCTCCCCCTCCTGTTGCTAGGGCCATCAATGCAAATGCCCCAGATGCAACAAACATCTCCTCTCCTGCAGCCAACTGGGTTGCAGTACAACAGGGGTGCAATGCTAAGGCACTGGTCAGGCCACATTTGGAACATTGTGAGCAGTTTTGAGCCCCATTTCTGTGGAAGGATGTGCTGGCTCTGGAGAGGGTCCAGAGGAGGTTTACAAGAACGATCCCAGGGATGAGTGGGTTAATATATGACGAGGGTTTGATGGCACTGGCTCTGTACTCGCTGGAGTTTAGAAGGTTGAGGGTGGACCTCATTGAAACTTACCGAATAGTGAAAGGCTTGGATAGAGTGGATGTGGAGAGGATGTGGGGGTGGCAGGGGTGGGGGTGGGGGTGGCAGGGGCGGGGGTGGCAGGGGGCTTCACAGACTGACGCATGGATAGAGCTCTAATGACTGCCGATGTTTGACCAACCCTTGCATGGAAAGTTTGCACAGTCTTGCGCTGCCACAGTTATGAACAGTTTTATGTCATACTTCTTGAGTTATGAAAACCTCAAAGAATGGACAAAGCAGGCATGGAAACTGTTTCAGTGCAGGTTGACCACAGCAGTGAGAAACAAACCAAGCAACATGCTCACCACAAAATACTGCTGCACTGGTAGATTGGCAGCTCTGCCTTGTTCTTGCAGCAAGGCAGTTGTCAGAGTCACGGGGGCTGCACTCGATGTTGTGTTCGGATGTACATCCCAGGATGGATGTGTTAGCGACCCAAGTGGTGACTCTCGGACTATCCTTGATCGGACTTTGCTAGCTTTACCTTGCACCAAACGTTATTCCTTATCATGGATCGATATACTGTGAACGGCTCGATTGTAATCATGCATTGTCTTTCCGTTGCTAAACACTTTAATTCTCCTTCCCATTCCCACACTGACCTTTCTGTCCTAGGCCTCCTCCATTGTCAGAGTGAGGCTAAATGCAAATTGGAGGAACTGCATCTTATATTTTGCTTGGGCAGCTTACAACCCAGTGGTATGAATATTGATTTCTCTAACTTCACGTAACCCCTGCATTCCCTCTCTCTCTCTCTCTCCATCCCTCCCCCACCCGTCACACCAGCTTCTCGTTCTCACCTAGCAAACAGCTGACAGTTTGCAGTTTCCATTATCATCGTTACTTTTTTGCTTATCTGTCATTCATTTGTTCCTTATCTCTCTACATCATCGTCTATCTCTGTATCTCTAGTTTCCCTTTCCCGTGACTTTCAGTCTGAACAAGGGTCTCGACCCGAAACTTCACTTATTCCTTGTTTCCAGAGATGCTGCCTGTCCCGCTGAGTTACTCCAGCATTTTGGGTCAGGCAGCATCTGCGGAGAACATGGATAGGTGACGTTTCACAGAGTGCTGGAGTAACTCAGCGGGTCAGGCAGCATCTGTGGAGAACATGGATAGATGACGTTTCACAGAGTGCTGGAGTAACTCAGCGGGTCAGGCAGCATCTGTGGAGAACATGGATAGGTGACGTTTCACAGAGTGCTGGAGTAACTCAGCGGGTCAGGCAGCATCTGTGGAGAACATGGATAGATGACGTTTCACAGAGTGCTGGAGTAACTCAGCGGGTCAGGCAGCATCTGTGGAGAACATGGATAGGTGACGTTTCACAGAGTGCTGGAGTAACTCAGCGGGTCAGGCAGCATCTCTGGAGAACATGGATAGGTGACGTTTCAGTTCAGGACCCTTCTTCAGTCTCTTCTTACTTCTGGCAAACTTCTTGGCAAGTGATTTGAATATTTGCACTAAGTGATATAAAATACAGATATGTGTGTTTTTATAATCTGAGGTTTTATTTAATAGAATGAATACTGATTTGTTGTTGTTGCTTCACGAAAGATTACCAGAGGGAATTTTTGTTTGAAAGGTTTTTTCGCGCAGATATCACTTTCTCTTCTGTTTAAACAAACACGTTAGTCACGGAAATTCCATGATAGAATGAGTGTGTGAGGTGACGATAGCATCACGAGCAGAAGAAGATGCCAAAGGAAAACAGAAACATTGTCTCCTTGATAATCTTACAGGATTCATTTCCAATATTTTAACTGAGAAAGGTTTTTTGCCAGGTAGAGGATTCTAAAAGCAGAGGGCACAGGTTTAAGGTGAGAGGGCGGAGAGATTTAAGAGGGACCTCAGGGGCAACTTTTTTCACTCAGAGGGTAGACTGTATCTGGAATGAGCTGCCAGAGGAAGCTGTAGATACAATTACAACTTTTAGACAGACATTTGGACAGATACAGACGGATAGGAAGGGTTTAGAGGGCTATGAGCCGAATACAGGCAATGGGATTAGACCAGTAGGCAACTTGGTCGGCAAAGTGGGCCGAAGGGCCTGTTTCCGTGCTGTACGGTTCTGTGACTCTGGAGAAGCTACCCAGGGAAACCTGTATCTGTTTATGAAATATTTTTCCCAGTGGCATGGTGCCAAGTTCCACACATACCTCTTCTATTACTTTCAGCTGAGCAATAAAATCCTCTCTGGGAATGCGTGAGAGTCTGCGGCAGAGTGTAAACATGTGAACCGTGAAGCCTCTGCGTGTTTTCACCCGGAATAAGCATGTTCACCATGATACTGCAGTTTAATGTGTCACATCAGGCTAAATCTGGACTCTGGCCAATGCGACTTCAGTTCAGTTTATTGTCCCCTGTACCGAGGTACAGTGAAAAGCATTTGTTGCGTGCTAACCAGTCAGCGGAAAGACAATACATGATTACAATCCAGCCATTTACTGTGTACAGATACATGAAAAGGGAATAACGTTTAGTGCAAGGTAAAGCCAGTAAAGTCCGATCAAGGATAGTCCAAGAGTCCCTGGTGAGGTAGATAGTAGCACAACACTGCTCTCTGGTTGCAGTAGGATGGTTCAGTTGCCTGAATACAGCGATAACTTGCATCCTGACTGTGCCGAGACTGAGCCAAACCTTGCAACGTTCCCATCCGAGCGGCAATGATGCTGGATACTGACACGGTGGAGAACAGGGCTAGGATAGAGTGGATGGGCCGAGCAGTACCATGGATGTGTGTAGCAAGGTTCATGTAAAGGAAACAGGAAATTGTCCACACATCAAAATCCTACAAGATGCTGGAGATAAAACAAATACTCAGCAGCTCAGGCAGCGTCTGTGGAGAGAGGAATTTAGTTAATCTGTCAAGGCAATATTCCTCATCAGTACTTTCCTCAGGAGTTGGTAAATAACTAATTTTGGAAGACTGTGAAGTTCTTGGGCCTTGGTACACTGCCGTAGAGGTGTACAGCATTGAAACTGGCCCTTCAGCCCAGCTTGTGCAGTCCGACCAATGTGCTCCAGATAAACAAGTCCCATTCACCTGCGATCAACCCATATCCCTCTGAAACCTTGATCAATGCTGCTGTAAAAATCCTTCAAATAGACATCCTTTATCACTCAGAGTAACGGATACTGTTCTGAATGATGAACTGTGCGACATTGTTAGATGCAAGTGACTCCAGTTCCTGACAAGCAAGGCAACAGAAAGTGTAACAGGGGCAGTGATAATCCCTTCACATCAAGAGGTTGTGGATAAACGTGAGGTTATCCACTTTGGTGGCAAAAACAGGAAAGCAGACTATTATCTGAATGGTGGCCGATTAGGAAAAGGGGAGATGCAACGAAACCTGGGTGTCATGGTACACCAGTCATTGAAAGTAGGCATGCAGGTGCAGCAGGCAGTGAAGAAAGCGAATGGTATGTTTGCATTCATAGCAAAAGGATTTGAGTATAAGAGCAGGGAGGTTTTACTGCAGTTGTACACGGTCTTGGTGAGACCACACCTGGAATATTGCGTACAGTTTTGATCTCCTAATCTGAGGAAAGACATTCTTGTCATAGAGGGAGTACAGAGAAGGTTCACCAGACTGATTCCTGGGATGGCAGGACTTTCATATGAAGAAAGACTGGATAGACTCGGCTTGTACACGCTAGAATTTAGAAGATTGAGGGGAGATCATATAGAAACTTACAAAATTCTTAAGGGGTTGGACAGGCTAGATGCAGGAAGATTGTTCCCGATGTTGGGGAAGTCCAGAACAAGGGGTCACAGTTTAAGGATAAGGGGGAAGTCTTTTAGGACCGAGATGAGAAAATCATTTTTTACACAGAGAGTGGTGAATCTGTGGGATTCTCTGCCA